>JAECUM010005318.1:0-86325 GCA_016617855.1 Megalonaias nervosa
ATATATATATATATAATTTTTTTCAAAATACATAACCCAATTATGATACCTTAGGAGAACTACTACTACTACTTTGCAAATCCAACCCTCCCAGATAAAACATTTAACTTAAAAAGCTAAAACTTATCACCCCACCTAGATGGTGGTCAGAGTGATCTCCCCTTGGCACAAGGATTGGTGGCAAATCATATGACTATCCCAGTTACTACTTCTGCTCATGCATCCCACGTGCTCTCATCAAGAGAGACCTCTCAAAACCCTTTACCAAGTTTCTGGAAGTTCTACACTTACATGTTGGAAGAATTCACTCCAAAAGGGAAGTATGTTCAATCTGTATTTCAACTTTTTTCTTACTCTGATGACAAAGTTTTTTCTTTACAATTTGTCACTCTGGCTTCATCACACACTTAATAGTATTTACATACACCACTCCCTCGATAACTCGCGAACCCGCTTATAACGCGGTGTCAGGCATGGCTCCCGATTTTTTTTCCAAAGAAAATATATTTTAAAATGTGCTGAACGTGAAAAAAATCACGATAAGAATTGGTAAATTGGTAAATTGAACCTTGATACATAGCTCGTTTTATCATCAAAAATGGTGATTATTGCCTGTAAAGATAGAATCCATATTGTGAAATTTGCAAGTTCTAATAAGATATCACATATTATGTTAGTTTTTCTTGAAAGAAATAGTTGTCAATACACTGTAAATAAACAGTCTGGTGAAACAGCGATCAACGAAAAATTCTGGTAAATGCTAACAGGTGGCAACAGAGAATGAAATAAACACCAATTAAATGTCTTGCTGTGTGAAATTCATGTTCTAATCCTTTAATTTCACTTCAGGGTAAACACTATAATCGCAACGTATTCTCTTCTATGAAAACATGAAAAGAGTCAATCGACCGTCACATCGAAACCCGTGAGTACTTCTGTGAGAACCTAATTACATGCCGACTTTGTTTTGATCAACAACTTGGGGAAGTGTTTGTTGCATTAAAAAAAAATCAATTAAAAGAGACCTGTGTTGTTTTGTCACTTTGAATATGTCTTTTGTATCAAATCAAGCAAGGGAAGTGCAATAAAAAAAAAAAATTCAAAGGCATGCGAATAGGAACATAAGTTCTTGTGGTCATTACCGTTCTCAAAAAAATTCATTTTATTTGACCAATCGAAAATGGTTTCACATTTTTATGTACTTAACATCATTAAAGTATATAATATCAGTAATGTATCCTAATCATTTGTAAATGTGACCATGGAGAGCAAAGGATGTAAGCGAAAGGTGTACTCAGTGACTGAAAAGCTGTGCATCATAGATATGGTTCATAATGGCGAAGCGAGATCCAATGTTTGTAGTGAAGTAAAAATTGCTGAGTTGACATTTAGAGGTTGGCTTAAGGATGAGCAGAAACTTCGGGATTACTTATATGTTATGTGATGTTGATTCAGATGATGGGATCAAACGAGCACAGACTGCAAACGATACCGAATTAGATGATGCTGTGTACGCATGGTTCACACAGCAACGTGAACAAGGTGTTCCCATCTCTGGAACAATTCTCAAGGCCCAAGCAGAAAAAATGGCAGAAAGTATGGAGAGTGAATCTCATTTTAGGGCAAGCCATGGATGACTTTGGAGATTCCAGCGCCAACATGGAATTAAACAAAATTCATTGTTGGGAGAGATACGCTCAGCGAATCAGGAAGCCACATGTAATTATTCATACCAGCTCAGAGATATAATCATCCATGAACAATACACAGAGGCAGCAGAGAAATCAAAGAGTAACACAAAAGAAATTAACAGATTTTTTTTCAAAATGTGAAGTGATATTTGTCAAACGTGTCACAAACTGCGAGTATTATCGTGTTCTAATTTACGTTGTTTTAAATTTGTAGACCCATTAAATTCATGTTGGTAATGGTTAACCCTTGTGAATTTATCTTTTTTTTCATTTTACTTCTACCGCAATCAAATCTACCTATCGTTTGATCGACATTGTTTTTTCGAAATGAGTGTCGATCTTTTGTATAAAAAAAAAAAAGTCTACTTTGGATCAAACAATAAAACTAGAATGTATCCAATTCAGCACAAAAATTAGTGATGTAATACACAATATGTGAAGTCGTACATGTGTTAAGCAAACGGAAACCATGTGGAATAATGTTTCGATGATCTCCTCAATATACTTAAGTTATCCTAAAATTAATGTTACTCTGTGAGGAAAAAAGTAAACAAAGTACACCGCTATAAAGAGATATTTATTTACAGTTAATCTTAGTACAATTATTAATTGAGTATTCAACACTGTAACATGCCAACCCACCCCACCCCCCGTTTGCCTCTACGTCGATCCCTTTGTTAGTTTTGTTGTTTGTTATAGGTCCCTCATTAACTCGTGCCCTCGCTTATAATGCAGTCGATGTTTTTGGACCCCCATTGTGCGCGAGTTATCGAGGGAGTGGTGTACTTGGATGGGCAGCCTATTCAACTTCACAGTAGTTATGGCTATATTCTTAATTTATAGACCGCCCTGGTGACCTAAGTGGTTGGAGCGTCCACCTCAGATGCAGGAGGTCACAGGTTTGAACCTCAGCTGAGTCATACTAAAGACTTATATAAATGGTACTAACAGCTGCCTCGCTTGGTGCTCAGCATCAAGAGGTTAGTGTTAGGACTGGTTTACATTATCAGTGACAAGACCCCAGAATCAGCTGTCTCTTTTTCTCACAAAAATGCCTTCCATCAACTTTTCACTTGTTCTACTGTTGCCGTACACCAGTTTTCATTTGGAAACCCCTACAATTGACTGGGACATCACAGCTTTGGGGATGACAGAACAATGCTCTATTTGTATGCATCAAACATCTTTCAAGGACACTTAACAATTGGTCCTCAATTTGGTAGCCATGGTCTCGGTGTTGGACTTGGTATCCATGGCTATCTTCCAACAGGCAGAACGGAGCTCATTATCTCTTACTCCGAATTCCATGGTACATGCATGGGAGTCAGTCTCCAGAATGGCCTGGATCATATGCCATCACAGCAGCTGCAAATTTACAGTTGGTTGAATGAGATGCACTGCTCTGCACATTCACCTTCTGTATGGATCATCATAAGGTCAAGCTATGATCACAACCATTATCCTCTAATCTACTTTTTAATGACCAGATTATGAAATACACAAACAAGCCATAGGAGATGAATTTTCCCACCACTCAACTGCAACACCAATATAGGGACATTTCTGACAAGTTGTCCTATTGTAGATTGTCATGTTGAAAACAGTGGTTCTTGTAAAACAAAGTGGACAAAACAGAGGTAGCGATTGTTTACGCCAAAGTTTCTCTATAAGACTGACTCCGTCTGTCAAAGAATGATATCATCTCCACACCACCTTTCCCACAGATCCTGGTAGGAGGAAGGCTTCAGTTCTTTGCTGCCGAATGGGACAAGATTTGCCATGACTATCATTGGACCCGGCAAGTGGTTTCTGAGGGACTCTACATAGCTTTCAAAACACCTCCTCCTCTGTCCAGTCTCCCATCAGCTACAAACATTGCAAAAGACCCATTCAAAGCCACCACCTTGCAGCAAGAAATAATCGACCTTCTTCAGAATAGGCAATAGAAATTGTTCAAATATAAAGTCCACAGGATTTTATTCCAGACTTTCCTTGATTCCAAAGGCAAACGGCACTCTGTGCCCTGTCATCAACTTATGTCCTCAGTCAATTTATTCATGCTCCTGGGTTCTCTATGGAAACACCATGGCACATTTTTAATGCCATTCAGGAGGGAGACTTTACAATCAGTGTGGCCTTAAAAGATGCATATTTCACATCCATATTCACAAGGCTGCAGGAAATTCCTGCTTTTCACATACAATAACATCATTTATCAATTCCTAGCACTCCTATTTGGACACAACATAAGTCCCTGGGTCATCTCATCTGATGAACGGAGTCATGGCTCATGTCTTGACCATCTCTAAAGTGGCAGCATCAAGCTACCTGGATGACATTCTAAAAAAACATCAGGTGAGTTATATCTTAGAGTATGACATGATAACCCTTGCTACACTGCTCCTCAACATGGGCTTCCTTGCCAGCAAGGATAGATCCGACCTAATACCATCTCAACAATTTGTTTATCTAGGTGTGAAGTTTAACACACAGGTAAACACAGTATGTCTCCCTCAGGAAAGTGTATTGAAAATCAGTACCATGGTGGATTCTTTACTTTTGAGGAAATCTCTCAATGCTCGAGAATTCCTTTGCCTACTAGACCTGTTCATTGCAGCAACGTACGTCATCATCCTAGGTCACCTTTTTATGCACCAATTACAGATGATTCTTTATCACAATGGAGGCCAAAAATTTGCCCACTTGACCAACCTCTTGCTATCTGCACAAATATGAGGTACCACCCTTGGAAATGGAGTGACCTAATTTGGTTCACATTGGGTATACCTCTGCAAGTACAACCACCAGAAATCACAGTCAGTATCGATGCAAGTACAGAGGGCTGGGGGCACACCTACTACCTTCTTTTCAGGAAGCCAGCAGAGTTTGGTCTCAACAGAAATGGAATCTACATATCAATATACTATAGATGAAAGCCATTTTGAAAGCATTCATGGAAGGAATACTTAAATGAAAATATAGTTCACATTCTGTCAGATAACATTACAGTGCTGACTTATTTCAAATGTTAAGGTGGAACTAAATTCCAAAATCTTTGTATCCTGGTGTGGGACTTTCTAAAGTGTTGTTTTCAATGACAAGCCCACATCCAAGTTCATATTCCGAGCCAACTAAATGAACTAGCAAATTCACTGTCCCAGAACAATCACCTAATACAGACAGAATGGTTTCTCCATCCTTCAGTTTTCACTCAGATATGTGTCCGATGTGACCAACTGTTGGTGGATCTGTTTGCAACAAGGTAGAATACCACACTTCCAACCTTTGTCTTACCAGTCCCAGATCCAAAAGCCTGGGCTTCAATGCACTGTCTATAGATTGGAATGACCTAGATGCATACACTTGCTCTCCAACACCTCTGATTCCAAAGGTGATAGAGAAAGCAAGAGAATAAGAGTGTTGTCTTATCCTCATTGCACCACTCAGATGGGAGACGTCATGAATCAGTGACCTCATCAATCTCACAACGGAATGGAAATTTCCATGAAAATCAACATATATGCCATCATCTTCTTAAACAAGTTTGACACCAGTTGTTTCATCCCAATCCAGAGCTACTGAACCTGCATGTCTGGATAATATTAAACAGGCCCTCAAAAATAAACAGTTCTCATAATGAGTTTTGGAGAGGATTGCTCAAGCAAGAAGGCCCTCCACTCAGAAAGCAAACAAATTCAAATAGCAAATCTTCAGACAGTGGTGTAAACAAGAACAGGTACTTCTACAGGCATCTACGCCCCAAATAGCTAACTTCCTCCTCTGGCCCTTCGAAGAATAAAGTTAATACCAAGTACAACAAAAAGTTACTGCTTCACCATCACCACCACCTTGCATCTCATGGAGGAGAAGATATCAGATAAAACAAAGACTTATCCCACCTTCTCTCCAACATTAATCATGTGCAAACAAAAATGTTGGCTTTGTGCCCAAAGTGGGTCCTAAGCTTCCTTTCATGGTGCATTTGAATTTCTCCACTCCAAACCCAAGATTGTATAGACAAGTTTAAGCAGCGAACAATGTTGTCACAAAATAAGGTCACCAGAATGTACATTTTGTTGCCAATAAGAAAAAAATCACAATTTACAATATTGGCAAAGTCCAGTGCAATCCCTGAATAAGCTATTTTGCACATTATTTTTCATATTTTTAAGGAGAAAATATAATTTTTCATGTATGAGAAACATACATGCATATGTAATTTCAGTAGCCATGACACAGTCATTTTATATTAGAATTCATATATGATCTCTTCCTCAAAATGATAGTAAACTTTTTACATGTTATTTTTCATATTTTGAAGAAGAAAAAGTATTTTTCGTGTATGAGAAAAATACATGCATATGAAATTTCAGGAGCCATGCCACAACCTTATATATATATATATATATATATATATATATATATATATATATATATATATATATATATATATATATAATTTTACATCTAAATTCATGAGGATTTCTAAGTTGAGAAATTGAAATCATTTGTTTAACAGGGATTAAAAGCTAATGTTCTGCGGCAGTTTGAAGAGAATGCCTTGTTAAATCTACAAAACCAGGATTCTGCAAACAGAAGTCGATCAGGTAGTTACAGTGAAGCAGCTGTCCGCAGGTACTGTGAATTCATATATTTTTATGGGCATCAATTTTGATTGTTCTGCAGAAAATTAGCTGTTTATCAGTACTTAAAATCATAGATTATGGCAGGAGTCCTATTGTTTCTGCAGACAGATCATTGTTGTGTCTTTATATTCATAGATTATAGAAGATGTCCTATTGTTTCTATAGAAAGATCATAGTTCATTGCATCATTATATTCATAGGTTATGGAAAGAGTCTTATTGTTTCTACAAACAGGCCATTGTTCATTGTGTCTGAATATTCATAAATTATGGGAGGAGTCCTATTGTTTCTACAAACAGGTCATTGTTCATTGTGTCTGAATATTCATAAATTAAGGGAGGAGTCCTATTGTTTCTACAAACAGGTCATTGTTCATTGTGTCTGAATATTCATAAATTATGGGAGGAGTCCTATTGTTTCTACAAACAGGTCATCGTTCATTGTGTCTGAATATTCATAAATTAAGGGAGGAGTCCTATTGTTTCTATAGACAGGTCATTGTTCATTGCGTCCCTATATTCATGGTTATTAGCAGCCACAGCACCCCCCAAAAATTAGTATCCAGTGAAAAATAAAAGAAGTGGGTGGTCTATAAAATTAATTTTGTTGAAACATTTGTCCATCCTTCCAGTCTGAAACATTCCTTCTATCTTCATGCTCACACAGGTCATTAGTAAGATTGAAATTGACTGTGCCTCATTTGTGTACAGATGAGCCGGTAAATCTTGCTTGATCCAATACATAATCAGGGAGTCTTGGGGCATTTAGAACATGACCTTCAGAAAGCCTCTTTGTTGAGGCAAATATGAAACAAACTCTTCAGTATTCTTCCAAACTGTCTTCTAATACATCAAATGGTACATATGGTGTAGCCATTAGGCACAAATACCAAAAATCAGAGCCTCCTGTCATTGTCGTACATCCTTATATGCTGATTCTGAGACAACATTGGAACTGCTATTGCAACATTCCTTGACACCATCTTGAGCTGGTAACCAGATAAATCCTTTGTGTTTACTACGGAAAATACAGCCATACTCAAAGCTTTTAACCGCACTGAAACCTCTCCAAAACCAAAAAGTTTTAATTTTGGGGGGATTCCACCTTGAAAACCTTGCAGAATCTTAAATTTGTCAACCTGTTAAGATCCCATATATTACAGAAACATGATGTCCTAATGAATCTAGGGAAAGTATTTTGTACCATTGGCCACCTAGTCATGTTGGCATTCTGGGTAAGGAAATGGCCGATAAGGCAGCTAAAGCTTCCCTGCAGTCACCTGTTGCTGACTTTATTTATCTTATAAATAAGCAAGTTTGTCATACTTGGAATGAAAACTCCACTAACTTATGAACATCAACCCCTCTCCCATTGGATTGTGGAATCCCTAATGGTGGCTCTCTATAGTTTTGCACATGGTTAGAATTTTAAAGGAAAAGAATTCCCCTGGGTTTCCTCACTAGTTATATTGGCTTTTAAAAAAAGACCTTGTATATCTTAGGTACTGTTCAAAGAACCTTTAATTCCCTTTATTTTGGTGTATGATTGATGGGTGTATTATGGGTTATAGAGTATACAGCTTGGCCTTACTCCAGATGTGCACCTTTCAAAAAGTGCTAGCTCCACTTGATCATTTCCACTTCCTGAACTTCAGAGGTAAATTATAAAAAAAGGAGCCAATAACTTTTTTTACATTTTATATATTTGGTAATTCATTCATTGCACTTTCAGAAGCTGGTATTGTCTAGTCTGGCAAAATTCATTTTCCCTATTTTAATAGCTGCTAAGGATAGTGTACTTTAGACAAAATCAGGCTGATTTTTGGAGCAGAAGGGAGCAGTCGTTTTAGGTAGCAGTGTGCTAAGATCATTTACAATTTCCAAAAGTACAATATCCAAATCAATGTCAGCCACATTATATCAAAGTAGCATAGAGGTATGCCAACATTCTCTCCACTGTGCATGTTTTCAATGCAAACAACTTCACCTTACATACGTTGCTCTCTCAAAAGTACATAATAACTGGTGAGTGTCCCCTTAAAGAGTACATAGGTATTATTATTGTATGATTTAATTTTGATTGTATGGCTGAAATATTTAAGTCGCAAGCATCAAAACAGTCCTTTTGAATGAATCTCCTGTATTTCTCCCCTCAGAACAGTATTTATTAGTGTCAGTCTCAAACAGGTACAGCCCCCCCCTCCTTATGATAAAAAGTGAGCTATTTTAAAAATGCACATTAGATTTTGTCAACATAGCAAACCAGTGTTATTCTGAAAGACAGGAACATGAAACTAGCCATAATTATTCCTGAGATGTTAACAATAAATTTTACAGTTTCAAAAGGGATGGAACAGGTGAGGTTCATAAAGGTCAAAGGTCAAAGGGTAAAATATTAGCTTATTGTTTAATATGGAAGAAAGCAAATTTGCTTTGTCATCATTTATTTTTTAATTTCATTGCAAATAAATGAAAAGAAACATTTTCACTATATATTTCTTTTACTTAATGCAACAGTTTTAAATTTAAGTTGACTTTATTCCTATATTCTAAGACTTCTAATTTCCCCACAATTAAGGTCACTACTCACACAAATATGCCTCATGGCAAATTATGTAAGCAAGAGCAAAATAAGCATAATTAGCTTATTTTCATGCATAAAATCAATGTTAAGGTACCATTTTATGCAAAGCATCATACATAATAATATGAAAATAAGAAAAATAATTGCATAAATTTTTATATTTGTTTTAAGGTGGCACTCTACAGTTTCGTATTTTGCATAGGGTTAGAATTTTAAAGGAAAAGAATTCCCCCGGGTTTCCTCACTAGTTATATTGGCTTTTTAAAAAAGACCTTGTATATCTTAGGTACTGTTCAAAGAACCTTTAATTCCCTTTATTTTGGTGTATGATTGATGGGTGTAATATGGGTTATAGAGTATACAGCTTGGCCTTACTCCAGATGTGCACCTTTCAAAAAGTGCTAGCTCCACTTGGTCATTTCCACTTCCTGAACTTCAGAGGTAAATTGTAAAAAAAAGAGCTGATAACTTTTTTTACATTTTATATATTTGGTAATTCATTCATTGCACTTTCAGAAGCTGGTATTGTCTAGTCTGGCAAAATTCATTTTCCCTATTTTAATAGCTGCTGAGGATAGTGTACTTTAGACAAATTCAGGCTGATTTTTGGAGCAGAAGGGAGCAGTCATTTTAGTTAGCAGTGTGCTAAGATCATTTACAGTTTCCAAAAGTACAATATCCAAAGAAATGTCAGCCACATTATATCAAAGTAGCATAGAGGTATGCCAACATTCTCTCCACTGTGCATGTTTTCAATGCAAAAAACTTCACCTTACATACATCACTCTCTCAAAAGTACATAATAACTGGTGAGCACCCCCAATAGATAACATAATAATAATATTAGAGATAGAGGTTGTACTGTATTGGACACACATGCCTGACTCATGCATACCTCCTGAAGGGTGAACCTTGACTAGAGTGCGTATCCTGTTAGTGGAGCACATTCTTGTTGAATGTGTCTATTTTCATCCAGTTAGACAGAAGTATTTTAAAGTGAACTGCCTGAAGAAAATGTGTGAGGATGTACCACCAGAGAAAATCTTGGAAATTTTTTTTATGGAATATGGATGATACAAGAAATTCTAATCATGTTTTCAAGGTTGCTACATTTATTTTGTTGTTTGATATTCATTTTACAGAATTTAACATCTTCACATTTTATTTTTTATCTTGATTTACTTAATGTTTACATTGATTTGGAAAGCTTTATCTAAATTTCTACTTCTTTTTTTCAATTCAGTTTGACATTTTTTTAAATTACCTTAGTTGGCACTACTTAGCCACTTTAGACACAAAGACACAGTGATCTCATTCAAGAGCGCTCTTAAAACTCACCTATTTCAACTGCAAGAACAGACTTAAAGACCTAATAATGTTTCCTTACCTTAAATATTTACAGCATGTTTTCTGTTTTCTAATTTCATGGTGTTTGTTTTTATTTTTGTAATCATATCATTATGTATGTTTTTTTTAAGTGTTGTCAAATGTTGTAAAGCGCTTAGAGCTTCTAAAGATTAGGTGCTGTACAAAGTCCTCATTATTATTATTATTATTATTGTGTTGAGGTGCAGTAAAAAGCTATGATATATGTACTATCTTTATATATTGGGTCTGTGCAGTTTGCAGTTGTACTCAACTTGTAAGCAAGTATATACGGTACCATATACAAACTCTCTTTATATACAGTTTGAGATCAAAGTTGTAGTATGGGTGCAGCTTTAAATGGAGATATGGTGCACACATAAACTGGATTACTATGACCTTTTAGGGTTTATTCAAAATTACTAAAAATTTATATTGTCAAAATTATAAATCCATTACTGTTTTTTTACCTATTATAGGTGTATATTATAATGAAGAATGTGTGTTACCTACTAAACATGGGTCACTGTGACCTGCATACTAGTTTTATTCTGCATTTCTTTAGAAGTATGACCAATGCCATTGAAGTTGGGTTATCTTGTGAGCTATTCTGTTAAAGCAGCAACAGTGTTAGTTTTGGTCCATGCCATTAATCCCATCAAACAAAGCACATACATCATGTGCCCATGGCTTCGATTAATTTCATTTTCAAAAGATAAGATGGATGATTTTTAAAGGAAAAAGATACCTTCAAAACCAATATTTTGGAATGTAAATCATGATTGAACTAAAATTTGTGTAAAGAACTTTCAAAAACTTGGTTGACAGGTGATAAATGTATGACTGTTGATGTTAAAGTGTACATGTGATGAATATGTCAGAGCAAGGAGAGCAATGTGGCTTCTAGGTAACTAGGTAACAGGTTATAAAAATGAAGTAAATGAGGGAGATTTTAATTATTCTTTCATTAATGCTAAAATGGAAAGATGATAAATATGTTTCAGTAATGTGTTGTATTTTACATAATGCAGCATATTTAATGTATTTGAATGACTTCTGTTTTGATTCCTGTGTTGTGAGATGTTTTTGATTGAATGACCCAACTTTATATAATGTTTGATAAATAACATCACACTTTATAATGTAATTTACTTCCACATGATGTCACAACACCATATTTATGACATCACAGTGCTGGAATGACACTTTTACTTTCAGTTTAGAAAACAAAATATATTGTTAGATTTAGCGCTAAATAAATAAATGTAATAATTACAAACTGTTGAGGAAAATATCAAGTTTTATGAACCAGTCTACTGTACAATAAATTGATGACCAGAATTGACTTGTGACCCAGCAAGCCTATCATACTGACTGTATAGTTGTTACCCAATGAATGGCCAAAAATGATTTTTATTGAGAGTTGGTGTTTACGTAGATGGTCATCTAACTTGGCAACCTTAGAGATTGAGGAGTGAAGGGAGCATCCCAGTATTGAAAAAAAGACCTTCCTTTCCTTATTGCAATCATTAGCTTTGCACTCTTAGCATTCAAGACATTGAAGATGTTTGGATTCCTGTGAACATTACTATTATATGTAGATCACATTTGGGCCATTGAGGATGATCACTGACCACATTTAGCAGGGGATCACTATTTCTCATCCATTTGACAGAGGAATCTAGCTGTTTTGCTACCCATACTTTTCTTATCTGTCTGGTTGTCTCAGTCTGGTCATTTCAGTCATAGTGTCCATATGCTAAGAACTACTTTTAAAAAGAAGAAACCCCTATTGTCTTCTGCTGTACCTAACAGAAATGTTATAAAATCAAATAACAACAACATCAACAGAAATATAACAAAAAGAAACTCACCCATATAGCAACTTAAGGTCTCGCCAACTTTTATAACACACCATATAAAACATTTTGATTGAGACAGACATACACACATGAAATTGAGCTATTTGTTACTGTGGTAGAAACTACACACAGCATGGCAAATTTTATCCTATCTGTTACTTAGTAAATTTTCTGGTCATTATCATTAAATGTGGCTAAAAGTATCTAAGTAGTTTCAGATACCTTTTGTGAAACAAATTAGGTACTTTTAGCTTGATTTAATGATGCTGACCTGAAAATTTACTGAGCTACAGATAGGATAAAACTCACAATGCTGTGTGGAATGAACTAGAACAGAAAACACTATTACAGACACACAGGCAGCACACATCACTGACTACAAAAGTCCAGACTCTCAAGAGCATCAGCAAAGCCGGCAACAACCAGAAATGTGTTATATCAGACCTGCATCCTTCAAACTTTGTCAGACACCCCCAACCTGCCCCAGTTCCTCACTCAGATTTCTTGGGCAACTGCTCTTGCATTTGGCAGATGTCAGTTACTGATAGGTGCTTAAACTAAGGTCCTCATGGACTTCTGGTTATTATTAATGTCATTATCATCATCATCATCATCATCATCATCAACATCGGTAGTAGTAATAGTATTAGTAGTAGTATTGGAACATTTCAGACATAAACCAACTTTGATGTCAATCACAGAACCAGACATTCAGAAGTTTCAATGTACCTGCCCATTAAACCAAGCAAGCTTGTGGTACAATCTCTCATCCTGGGTTCATTGACCATTGTGCTTCATCCATAAATGATTGCTGTTTACAACTTCTTCTCATAAAGAAGTTTCTTAAGTACATTGTAAGAGCAATGATTTAAAAAAGAATGCAAAGAACAGTGAATCTCTGGTCATTTTATCAACTCATTATAATGGTGCCTCTACCTTGATATCATAAAAAAGACTGTCCTTTTTTATTGTTTTATTTTTTTTATGCCTCATCACATTAAGTAGGTGGGTTGGTGGGTGAATAGGTGAATGGTTTATTGGTATGTTAGCATAACACTGGCCATATAACTCCAGTTTATAAAATTTTCAATTTCAATTTTAAAGGATAAGAAGTTAAAATTTAAAGTAATAAAAATTGCAAAAAGCTTCTCAATTCATTTGATTTCAGCAGAAACAAAGTGATGTCTGGATCATCAGTATCCAGACGAGATACTCCACCTGTGGATGAAAAGATGGCCCAGTTTCACAAAGAACTGTCTGAGACCTGCACAGATGTGATGGCTCGCTACACCTTCAGCAATTACTCAGCCATTCTCCAAAGGTGAGAGATGAACATGTGTAAGAACCAGGGCTGTTGAAAACTCTGGACTCCCAAAAGGATTCTTTTTGACATGTGTAAGAGTCAGGGCTTTTAAAAACTCTAGATGCCCAAAAGGAAATTTTTTGATGGTTAGAGGGAGGTAATTGAGTATTAAAAGATTTAACTTGTCAGATAGCTATTTATTGATACCAGTGAGAGAGAGAGAGAGAGAGAGACAGAGACAGAGACAGAGAGAGAGAAGAATTGATAGGTTTATTCTAAAAAAGTAAAGAAAAAAGATTTTTTAAAAAGATGTCATTTAATTCATCACATCAAAAACACCTTTTTTGTTAGTTCAACTTGTTATGCCTTTATTATCTCTTGATTCCAGTTATTAATGAGTTAAATGTCAATTTTAATTCTATAGTTTTAACTGTGGTAGAAAATTATTTGTAAAGTTACTTAGTCCAACAGTTATTTTAAAGACTATGGTTCATTGATATTCCTTTCCTGATATGCCAATTAAGTTCTAATATTAAAGACTATCCATGAGAGAACTGCTTGACGTATGTTATCCAGTATGAAATCTTAATTTGTGAAAGAAAATATAGAATTACTTCAAACTGCAGATATTTCCATTATTGTACTTTAAAAATTATGCTGTTTATTTATTCATCGGTATAAAAACTTTGAGAGATTGGTGTTGACATGTTATGTTCTGTTAATTTTCATCAGCTTTGTAGATTGATTGAAGAGCATTAAAGAGCTGTCATCTTTTTTATGCATTGAATGCCTCCTTTGGGTCAAATTCATGGAAGGTTCATTCAAATAAATTATCGTCAGCTGATCAAGCTTGTCAGCAGAGCATCTTGGTCTTGGTTTAATCCAGTTCTGACATTGAAAGCCATGCTAACACTTGACACTTGAAATCGGCAAGACACATCTGATCTGTGTAAGCCAGAAAATGTCACTGAGTCAGAAAGAGAAATTTGTAAGAAGTTGGGGTACTGTATAATGCATTGACCATAATATCCAAATCAGATTCTGACTCAAACATGTGACAGCAAGATCAAAGAATGTTGAACATTGTCAGTTGCTGCAATGATGGAAAGCCAGTGGACATGGTGAAATTCTAATGGAGTTAATTTTGGGTGTTCATTAAATCCTGACAGAATTTTAGAGCTGACGAGCATGTTGTTGATTTTTTTTAAATGTGCAAGGAATTCAGATAATTTTCATGGTAACTGTTTCTTGGATAGTATTTGCTACATCCATGCTATGAAGTAAAAGACTTTGAGCTTTGCAACTAAGTAAAGCATGAATAATGTGTATGATAAATAAGGTTAAATATCAACTATTTATTCCATGAAGTTATTATGTCTTATCAGTACTTCATTGATTTAGTTGATTGATCTGTGAACATTAATTAGCTGCCACCTTTGTTTCTGTGTCACATATCACATCTCAGGAGATGCTGAAGGGTGTAGGTAACGATGTCCTGCTAGTTGGAGTGTATTTATTGATTCTCTGTTGCTTTGTCTTAAGTTGACTTTACACCTCTGTCTTCATAAGAGTTCAAGTCTTGGGCTTGGCCAGTGTGGGTTTGTGAGAAAACTTGCCAGTAGCTTTTCTTGGGGCAGTGGTTCTTACCGGGATTTCTGGGTTCTTCTTCCACCAGTCATTCTGGCTACCATGTATAACCAGTCATGCACTGAAAAATAGTGTTAAACCCCAGAACAAACAACCAACATGAACTTCACAGAATAAATCAATCTGCTACTCCAGTATGATATTTCAGACAGTAATGAGCAGCAAAAATTGGCTACAAAGAACTACATTTGTGAAAATTTTGCTCACATTCATAGCAATATATGACTGGTATTATAGTGAAGTTATTGATAGTAAGTAATTTGTAAACATTTTATGTCATAAATATATTGAAAAATTGAATAACATTTTACAAGTTTCATAATAACAGTATTCCCTTTTCAGAATGTTGCTTGTAGATGTGAAACATTTTGCATTTGATTTTGAAAAGTGGCATCTACTGGTTTACAGTATTTGTATAATTATTATTTAGTATTGACTAAGTAATTACTTAGATCTACAGATTACTCACATATTTCTGCATATTCCATGTTGCTGGGAAAAAAAATTGGTTATAGCAAGGATGATTGAGGCTGAGCTATTTGGGTGATTGAGGCTGGCTTATTTGGATGGTTGTGTCTGAGCTATTTGGATGATTGAGGTTAGGTTATTTTGATCATGAAGACTGGGTTATTTGGATGATTGGGGCTGGGTTATTTTTATGATTGAGGTTAGGCTATTTGGATGAATTATGCTGGGTTATTTGGATGGTTGGGGCTGGGCTATTTGGATTGAGCCTGGGCTATTTGGATGGTTGTGTCTGAGCTATTTGGATGATTGAGGCTAGGCTATTTTGATCATGAAGACTGGGTTATTTGGATGATTGGGGCTGGGTTATTTTTATGATTGAGGTTAGGCTATTTGGATGAATTATGCTGGGTTATTTGGATGATTGGGGCTGGTCTATTTGGATGATTGAGCCTGGGCTATTTGGAACATGGAGGCTGGGTTTTTTGGATGGTTGGGGCTGGGCTATTTGGATGATTGAGTATGGGCTATTTGGAACATGGAGGCTGGGTTATTTGGATGATTGGGGCTGGGCTATTTGGATGATTGAACCTGGGCTATTTGGAACATGTAGGCTGGGTTGTTTGGATGATTGAGGCTGGGCTTTTTGAATGATTGAGACTTGGCTACTTGGGTGACTGAGACTGGGCTATTTTGATGATTGAGGCTGGGTTATTTTATTGATTGAGGTTAGGCTATTTGGATGATTTAGGCTGGGTTATTTGGATGATTGGGGCTGGGTTATTTGGATGATTGAGCCTGGGTTATTTGGAACATGGAGGCTGGGTTATTTGGATGATTGAAGCTGAGCTATTTGGATGATCGAGGCTGGGCTATTTGGATCATGGAGGCAGGGTTATTTGGATAATTGAGGCTGGGCTTTTTGGATGATTGAGACTTGGCTATTTGGATGATTGAGGCTGGGTTATTTCAATGATTGAGGCTGGGTTATTTGGATAATTGAGGCTGAGTTATTTGGATGAAGAATGCTGGATTATATGCTGCATTTGTTGATGTTTAACCAGAGCAATTTACTGCTATGATTTCCCTAAACTTTCTTTGCAGTATTTTACAAAAGTACAGACTATGGTGCAGAAATGAAGTTTTTGAGTAGTCTTTTTCTGCAAGGATGCTGCATGCCAAAGTTTTATCAATCCATTATGCTCAACAACTCTATCACTAAAGTGCTTGAGGAGCAGACAGGACACTAATAAGCCATCTCTTAATAAAATATTTGCCTTAGGTCATGCCTAATGACTGATGCTCTATTTCTTTCAACCACATAAACTTCCTCGAGCTCAGATTGAAATAGCTGCCAGGTTACATCAGGTTTCTTTGTAGCAGATTTCAATACCTGTGTCAAAACCGCGGAAAAATCATGCTAAGAAATAGGTGGAAATTTGTTTATGATGTTGAGTAATCAGCTCTGTTTCTAAATGGGTAATATTTACCTGTAATCTGTTTTGGTTATTTCTGATTTGGTAGTTTGGGAGTTTTTGTATGCATTTCATGAACTTTCAGAGTTATCACCATTACAAATACAAAGTAAAGCAAATATGCAAGCATTTACATTTTGTTGAATGATATCAATTCAGGGTGCTAAATTTTGTTACAAATTTCCCTACCATTTGTTTTTGTACATTAGCCCTATCAAGAGCATCTGTGCTTGAACTCTTAGTTGGAAATGATTTTCTGGGAGAACCAGAGGGTTTGTTATTGACTGCCAAAGTGAGGCAAAAGGTAAAGATGACAAAAAGGCTGTTTTAGATGGTATGAGCAACTGTATGATAATTAGTGCATATGGAGCAAAACAAAGTATTGCTTCTCACAGATCAGTCAACATTTGCATTGTCTTACCTGAGTTCTGCTAAAGCCTGTGCAGAAAGCATCTGATAAAGCTAATAAACCCTTTGCCACTGTCTCCGAAAGCCATGTCAATAATATCAGGTTCATATATGTCAAGTTCTGGTCGGACTGTGTCCTACACATTGTGCTTTTATAAATGCCATGTGCTTGTTTATATTGTTGTAGATTTAGAGAAGTATTCAGGTTAGGGATCTTTTGTTCTGTGCAGGTTGTAAATGGAACTGTGTTGGGGTTAAGTTAATGTCTTTACCTTCTTGTATCCATTTTCTCAGATTTGAATGGACATTCGCTACACATGGTAATGACTTTCTCAGATTTGAATGGACAATCTCTACACATGGTAATGACTGTGCAGCATATTCATATGTGGTTCTTACATACTGCCATTATGGCCACAAACATAGGCCTGTGATTCTGTTTCTACTTGCATTAGACAAGAGAACAATAAGTTCATTGATAATGTTGTCATTAAAAAAGGCTCCATCATTCACCAAAAGATGAACATCCACTGGTGGTGTATTTCCTTGTCCCAAATAATCTAGTATAGGATTAGCATCAGATACTGAAATATCTCAATTTATGGGATCCATCATACACTGCAATATTTGCAACAGTAATTTGTAATGATATTGACAACATTCTAATAACAATAACCCTGGAGATTGGCACTTCCTGTTGCATCTTTTCACAAATGTCTGTTTTGTGAAGCAATGGCCTGTCATTGTGTTTGGTGTTGTCCCTGAATAGCTGAATCAAACGATATTTTCTCACTCTAAAGTCAAAATTATTATTTCCATGATTAGGTAACTCTTCTTTTTGTTTTAACATTGTCCAGTTCTCTGTCATAGTTTGTCACAGAAGATGAATCACAACAAACAGTGGGATTGAATCTATTATTGTGGTGTCCTCGAAGGTTTCTCAGATCAGAAATCTTAAGCTGTAGATTAGAAAGAAGAAAACAAAAACTGTCAGTTTGTATGACAGCTGCTAATCAAGGTTAAACTTGTAGTACATTGATCAAGCACACACGCAGAATGTATAGCTGGATGGCGAGATTCAAAATCAGTTGTCTGTAACTTTAAAAACCCAGCAAAAGTGACTGATAATTAAATACTACCTGCATATCTTCTAATTTGGATTTTTGAATATTGCTGCCATTGATGACAAGTTAGGTGGATTCCGGTCATGTAGACTAAATATGACCCCATTACTGGCCCCAAATAGATAGCCAATTAAAACAGCTTCTTACATGAGTCAATGTATATCTCTCAATTCTGATGAACATGTACAAAACCACTATACTTGTGTTTGTTTATAACTAGACATTTCAAACATTATGTCATTGTGTCAACCTGCAATATTCCCTTGTGTTAAAAGACTCCCAAAATCCTCTCTTGAATATAGAATCTGATACTGATAAACAACAAAATATAAGCTGTTATCAATCAGCTAAAACCAAGTTAGAAATGTTGATATGTGCAAGGAAAGTTAATGAATATTGTCATATTGCATGTAAAACTTAAATACTGTATTTGCTTGCTTATTAGTTGAGTCAGACTGCAAACAACAAAGATCCTGATCTGCCATAGCATAACGCACCTGCAGACCAGTGTCTATAGTGTTTGTTCTGCTTGTTACTCCTGACATGGTGCATTATGCAACAACACATCTGGGTCTTTGCAGTTTGCAGCTGGACTCATCTTATAAGCAAACATTGTGTGCTGGCAGGGTAGTGCCCATGTTTATTTGTTCTACTGATTAATTCTAAAAATCTGTATTGATCCATATTGGTTAATTTTTTTCAGTGAATTGGTTTGTTAACTGTTTTGTAAACAAATATATTGACTTTTTAGGGTGCACTAACACTCCAGAAATCAGATCCATTCCTTCATGTGACATTATTTTTTTGTAAAGTATTATCTGCATTGTGAAGTATTATCCACATTCACAAAATAATAATCCTGCATAACAAGATAATGTCATCATGTGTTTATTTAGACAAACATTCTGGCAGCTTGAAGAGTTTGGATTTTTTTTTTTTTTTGTTTTATCAAGGTTTCACATAAATACAAAAGTTGTTCCTTTCAGGTGTTGTGAACTAATAACTTACAGTTGTCTGCATCACATGATGTGATTTTTAGCAGTCTAAGTACTTATTACAACAGTTTTGTAAAATGCATAATTTTGATAATTTGACAGATCTCACATTTCTGATTTCCTGATGGCTGGTGGTCAAAAGCAAACATGGTTGCTAGGCAACAAACTGATCACCATAACAACAAGTGGAGGAGCTGTAACAAAGGGTGCAAACCTATGTGAGAAGTGCATGACACAGTATCATGGTGGGGAGTCAAAAGACAAACTGTCATCAACCCAATCTGGGAGTCGTCGTCGCCATAAATCAGCAGTGATCCTCAGCCGAAGCTCTAGTGTTATACAGTCTACCCACTCATCAAGTCAAGATGATTTTGCTGTCCAGCCACGGTGTTCAGTGGATGACATAAGTGTTGGAATGAACACAGATGGTCAGGATGTTGGTGTACAGACAGGGAGCTCACTGGAAACTCAGCCACTGGAGTCTGTGCTTCTAGGTTGGTATTATTCCTGTATGTTCTAGGGAAGTAATTTGACCAGTTTCTGGTCAAATCTGCATTTAGCAGATGGAGAAACATAGGTATCACCTTTTACCACCACCGCTGATGGCAGTGGTGATAATGTCAAGTCTTCTAAAGTTTTATGAAAACCATATACAGTGAGGTTTCTTGGTAGTTAAGTTCATAGAACTGCATATTCTGTATTGCATCTAGGGTGTGCATTTGCAATATTACCATGTGCTTGTGACAGCCTGGTGCAAAATCTTTAGTCCTATGGACGATTTGTAGAATAAATATCCATTGTTGTTGCATAAATTAATGCTTAATGTGCCTTTTTTTGCTTCAATTGCACAATAATACCTTCAAGAAGGCTTGACTTGTTGAAAGGACTGAACTAAGGAAAGCATTTTCCAGGTTTAAAACTGTATGTACCTTGCTTTGATTGGTCATTAATCTTTTAGAACCCACCAATCAGATTTTAGACTTGCGATCTTGGTCATATGGTACACCTCATGATGCTGAGATTTTCCCAAAGTCACTCATTTGTGAGACCATTCTGATGAGCATCCTTTGTAGTAAGGTATGAAATCCTTTGTTTTTTTGTAGCTTTATTATGGATTCCTTGTCATCAAGGATAAATCCTATCTCATTCAATGCCAGTTCTTGATTTATCTGGGCATTGGGCATAGGGTCCAAAACCACCTTTAGTTTTGACTTTGTCTCACCAAACATTGTCCCTTTAGGGCAGTGGTTCCCAACCTTTTTTTGCCACCACCCTAAAAAATTAGTTTCCTGAGCCTCATAACCCTGTTTCCACATTTTTATAAGTTTTGCCACCCTCGAAAAAAATCCTGATGACCCTCTGCGACCCTCTAAAACATCCTCACAACTCTGATTTGGGTAACAACCTGGGGGTTTGGAACCACTGCTTTAGGATCACATGGTTACCACCACATATCCCCCGCCTGCACTTGAAGAAGGGGCCCCTGGTGGTCAGATAGTCGAAAGTGCTTACCATTACAGATCACTGACATCTCACCTCAGTCCATGTTGGTTCAGGTCTCAGCTTGACAAACATGGGTTTTTGAGAAAGCAAGCCAGTAGCTTCCTGTTGGTCAGTGGTTCTTCCTATGGTTTTCCTGGGTCTTCCTCTACCAAATATCATGGCCGTCATGTATAGCCAATCACATGCTGAAAAGCAGTGTTAAACCTACAAAATCAAACATCCACATGAAGAGTCATATCCTAGCTTGGGAATTTCTACATTCCTTGTGTCTTCTAATTGCAGCTATGAACCTTCCTGCACAGCACCACTGGTTCATGAGACCCTGCTGATCATGCCTGTATCACACTTGAACACTTTCCAACAGTTTAATTAATCATGGTTTGCATTTTATGTATGAAATAAAATCCTACTTCAAAGAAACATTGCTGCTGTCCACAAATTGATAATTAATACAGAAGGCTTGGGAAATCATATGTAATAACTTTTGTTCTTCTACACGTATCTAGCATAAATGAATTGGGTTGTTCCATTTTGTGAACTGTACCTATGCAAATTAGCACAATGGGCTACACCACAGCAGTCTTCATAGGACCTCATCTTGTAAAACTTGTGCATTACATATATATATATATATATATATATTTTGAAACTTGATAGTGAAAGATTTTTGAAGTTCTCAGCAGCCTTATTTGATCATGTACAGTTTCCTTTGTGGAGTGAAAGTGGACAGTTTATAGTGTCCATTGAACCTTTCTGTGAAATTTTCATATGCACTTGGTCCAGTGGAAAAATAAGTTCTGCACTGCATGTATTGTAAGTACATGTACATGATTTGTAAGCACTCCATTTTACCTTTTTCTTATGTGGACTTGGCCATAATAACTATGCTCATGAAAGATCAAATGTACTGATCATGTTGATCAAGCTACAGATGACCCAGTCCACATTAGACAGGTGTCCCTTGTTTGCAAGTTGTTTTCTGAAAGTGTCATTCATGTGCATATGTTCTTTATATGATTCCTTTAAGGCTGAATTCACTGTATTCAGTCACAAACACATAAACATGATATGTATTACAGGTCTCAAAGGGTCAGATCTTAGCAGTCCAGTAATGAACCTCTGCAATTGTTGGTGTACCAATTGGGCCGAGCTATACATAAGAGCCCCTAGTGGTAACACAGCCTTCCAAATGCGTATTGAAAATGAGACCAGCATATTCCCCATGCACGAGTCCCAAGTCCCTGATATCACCATGCTTCTTGCCTCCATGCAGAAAAGGAGAAGCCGGGGTATGGAGACCTCCAGTAGAAGAATTGACAGTGGAAGCATTGGCGAGGAAGAATATGAAACTCTGTACAAGCAGCATTTTCCTGTTTCATATATGGAAAGAGAAGGTACTTTATTTTCCTGTTACATATATGGAAATAGAAAGTACCATATATACTCACTTACAAGTCAACTTTTTTTTTTTACTGAAAATTTGATTCATGCAGATTAGGGGTCATCTTATAAGTGCAGCATACAAAAATTGAATAAATCTAGGGGTAATGTTGGAAATTCTAGATGTCTGCAGTCCACAGAAATAATGTCAATTCAAATATTTTTACAATTTCATGCCTCTGTTTCCATTCAGAAATGCATAATTGGTATGTAATGTGTTATGTGTTAACCTTTTCATGATGGTATTCATTATTTAATACCTGTATCTGGAGTTATTGGGAATTTAATAATTTGAAAATATTATGGCTAAATTAAATACTACCCATCACAGAGTGAAGTGTTCATCAGTGTTGTTTACCGTGGGTGCTAGCAAGTGTATTGCTTTAATTTTCATTCAGGTCTTAACAACCTGTATTTGTATTAATAATTGTGTATGGCTGTGTAAGAAACTCAGTTTGATGCATTAAAATATTTGATTTAAGTTGTGTTTTCCTTTTCCATAAGTTAGATTGAGTTCCAAAGTGATATTTCCCATGTTTTCTGCCTGTAAACATAACCAATAAGCTCTTGGCTCGTAAAGCAGCACTCTCTTCACTTTGTTTTCAAGTTTACAGTCCTTTTCATTGAGTGGCAAATTTAGTACACGTGCTTTTTCAGTGATAAGTAGAGTTCTGCTTCTTCCAGTAAATGTTTGACCTGAATCCCTTAGCTTATTTTTCCACGTGACAACCCATTCATCGAGTTTGCTGAATGGCATGTAACAAAGGGTGGTTATCTGAACTCCCTTTGATCTTGCCACCCAATCAACTTATTCTCAATGCAAGCACCCATATATTACTTTGAAGCTGAGGAAATGTAGTTGAATGATATTTACTATGACCAGATGACAATGATTTGCAGTGACTGGACGACGATGGAGGATTTTGTAATTTTATCAGACAATGAAGATAAATTCTTGAACTTTGTACCAGATAATATTAGATAGTTACATGTATAGGATGTTGTGATTCACAAAAAATGTTGACGTACCTTTCATTGTTTATTTGTAAGAAACATGGACTTAATATATTACAGTATATTGTGAATCAGATCATTCCATACCATTTTTTGCTGTATGTGACCTTTAACTAAATTCATAGATTTATCCTATAAATGGATTTGAAATGTCAAGCATTATGGATTTTAATGGATTTAATTAACACAAATTGTAAGTTGCCGATTTATCTGTGACATATTCTACTCTATAGTACAATTGTATTTTATACTTTTGTCATTACTTTTCCTATATTTCTATCTATCCAATTGGGCTTGCTTATTTTTCTAAAGTGCAGTTCTGCCTCACTGATGACAAGTCACCCCTTCAGATGCATCTGACTTACAAAATACACTCAACTTATAAGAGAGAAAATAGAAATTGACTTCTTTTGGTCCTAGAAAAAGGGGGGGGGGGGTTATAGTCAAGTCAACTTATGGACGAGTATATATTGTTACGTCTAGGGACTTAAACTAAGTAACAAGACAAGGTAAAACCGAACAAGTATTAAATTTTCCGAAATCTAAATTTATTTCCCTAAAATGTAAAAACAAACAAACTGAAAGAATTAAAAATAACTTACAGTGTGTGAATTCCTAGAATATTATCCTAAATTGTACTGTCAATTTCACATTAATCCAGAAATGATCCAGATGCATTCTGAATGAAGGTTTTAATATACTTATGTGCTAATATGCTAGTACCATGGAAGAATCACAGTTTTAAATCCAAAATCTTTTACTTCATGCTAATCTCGTGAAAGTAGAATATCACTAAAGCCCTTGAAAGTTTCACAAAATCCAACAAAATTGTTGAAATGTTCAAGTCCTTGAATAATTTAACATATTCCTCAAGGAACTATCTGTTTTAGAATAAATGTTTTCCACTCTGTAAGTCCAACAAATACATTATAAATGAATTAAAATTTCCTCTCATGACTTTCTTTAAACTGGCATATGAACTGAAGAATCCTAATCAGGTGCTTTAATTCTCTTATATAGTCTCTATGTGCATTACAAATCGACACAGCGTGAGTCACAGAAAAGAATCTCTAACATTTAAACCGTATTATTGTGAAATAGCTTGTTAACAGTCATAACTTGACCTTCTCATATTATTGAGCCAACCAGTAACTTTGGCATGCTTGATGTCTCCTAAGAACAAATGCTGTCCTAGTTTCACATGATGTTTTAGTGACCTCCATTTAAACTTAAGCATGGCTTACTTGACCAAAGTAGTTGCTGACTTGACCTTAGCTATCAACCATTGGGGAAAGTACTTACATGTACATTTTTTTACTACTGGCCAGCCACAGAGTTATAGAATAAAACAAATGTGATACCCTAATGACTTAAATAAAACTATTTTATAAATTAAAGTACTTACATGTACTTTTTTTATTACTGGCCAGCCACAGAATTATAGAATAAAAACAAATGTCATTAACCCTAATGACTTAAATAAAACTATTTTATAAATTAATATATAATACAGATATCCAAAACAATACCATTCTTTATTTTCCTGTTACTTGTATGGAAAAGAAAAGTTACTTTATTTTTTGACATATCAGGTAATGTACATAGTTTGCAGGTCCAGTTCTGAGTCATTGTCATTGTCATAGTCATTGATTTTTCAAAACTTTTTTCTTCTTAGTAATGTTTGCATTATATTAAATTGACCTCAGATCTGTTGGTTTGCTTTCTTAAGCACTGTTATTCGTTGAATCTTCATGCAACTTGGATGCATAATTTTTCCATCACATTGAATGACCCCCCCCCCAAAAAAAATGGTAGACATAAACATATGCTCAAGGCATTCATGAAGGGAAAATATTTACATAGGATGTAATTGTCATAGCCAGATAATAGGCCATGGTCTTTTGACATGGTTCTTTGCAAACTTTATGTCAAATTTGTTTAGGTGTCATAAATGTCATCTTGCCATCCCAATTTTAGGCATCCCAGTGATTGCCAGACTGTTTTATATACTGCTAGCACCTGGGCTGACCACACACCATTCATGCCAGCCAGCAGTGCCGGCTATGTTGGACTTCAGTTACTCACTGCCTACCCTCAAGGGAGAGCTAGTGACATTGCCAAATGCAACCAGCCAGAGTTGTCAATGTCAACCAGCAGTGAGATGCCGACAAAATTCATCTTATTCAGATCTGATAAGCTTTCAAGCTGTCATCCAGGAAATCTATTGGGTTTGGCCATTTTGAAATGCCCTCCACTCCCAACCACTACCCAGGGTTACAAAGTCAAGGCATAGGTTGATTTTGGAGAGGAAAAAGGGATGCTGTCTTTCTGGCAACTTGCCAAATCGGCAAGATTAAAGAGCTTAACAACTGACTTTTGGGTCAGATTGGTGATCCGGGCAACTCAAAGGCGTTTTTCTTGGAAACCCAGGTTCCAGTGACTTCCTTTTCTCGCTGGTATCAGATGCACTCCAGTGCCTTCAATATGGACCTTCCGGCTCTCGACAAGAACTTGGCAACCATCCACATGTTGTGCTAAAAACTGAATAAGAACACACTCCATGCCACGCCTAAGCTGGTTCAGAACATTGTGGTAATATCCTCTCTGTTAGATTTGGCCCCATTGGCAATCTTCTGGCTCACTGAAAAATCCAAAAATAGCTATGCCTGGGATGCAATGGCCAGGATCGCTTGGGTCTTTAACCAAGCAGCTCACCGTACAATGGCCAATGCCTTGACTGCTTCAGCCCATTTAGAAACAGACTTGCTCTGCCTTCAAGCCTCCAGACTATAAACTTTGACATACCCTACCCACCGCCTGCAGGCAGCATACCCGTGGGAGGCCAGCTGCTGTTTTTGGGCTCACTGGATCTCCCCCTTCCCTCAAGCTGTGTGGGTCATCCAGGTTATTTCAGAGGGGCTTCAGGTTTCGTTCATCCAACCCTCTTCCCTCTCCTCCTCACCCCTCGTCATTGATGCACCATCAGATCAGGAGAAGGATGCCTTTCTACAAATGGAGATATGGTCACTCATTAAAAAAAAATAATAAAACAGGCAGTTGAGCTTGTGCAAAGACCACACTCCCTGGGGTTTTATTCAAGGCTGGGTTTTTTGGAAAGCAAACAGCAAGTTGAGACCCATCATTGACTGCAGTTGCCTCAACCAATTTAAGATGGAGTTGGTGAGTTCAATCCGCTGGTCTATTTGATGGGACAAGTATGCTGTCAGTCTCAATGTATATTTTCACATCCGTATCCACCCCATGTTATGAACATTTTCTCCATTTTGCTTACTACAACATAGTTTATCAGTTGAAAGTTCTCCCTTTGGTCTCAACTTCAGCTCTTTTGCTTTTACCAAGATTATGGATTACATCATGACCCTGTTCCAATCAACATCATCTATAATGACGGCAGGGTACCTAGACAACCTCCGCCAGAAACATATGGTCAGTTCTATTTTACCCTAAGGCAAGAACAATCTCCTCTCTCTTATAGATCATCCAGGCTTTCTAGTGAACTGGGAAAGGTTAGACCTCCGTCTGTCCCAGAATTTGTCCATCTGGACATGGAATTTTCAATCAGATGGAATCTGGTTTTACTGCCGTATATTCACATAATCAGAATCATCTAGCTCGTTGAGTCCATTTCCAGCAGGATTTCAGTGAGAGAGTTTTTGCAACTCCTCAGCTTATTCAATGCGGCAACAGATTTGATCCCACCCTGCCATCTTTTTTAGGCAGACATTGCAAGGACAATGGTGTCCCTTTTCAAGTCACCTTAATCAAACAGTCATGATCACACCTGAGATTTGATCATTCCTGCATCGGTGGTGCAACCCAGGTTGGCTGACCATAGGAATCCCACTGGAGAAGCCACAAGTAGAAATAACACGGTACCAGTGCCAGTGCACATGGTGGCAGCGCCCACCTGTTGCTACCTTCACTACCATCAGTGACATGTGGGAGCCAGAGGAATGGCCTCTACACATTGACATCCTAGCAATGAAGGCTGTCATCAACACCTTTCACTTCTGAAAAGATTGACTCTGAGGTGAAAATGGTCCTCATTAGGTCCGACAACTCTGTGGTGGTGACCTATCTCCATAAACAGGGTGGTACCTAATTACCCAACCTGTGTGTTCTGATTTGGTAGTTTCTCTGTTGGTGTGACAATCTCATTATCAATCTACAAATCATGCACATTCCAGGCAGACTCAATGTCTTGGCTGACACTCTATCCAGAAGAGGTCTAGTCCTTCACATGGAATGGGCTTGCCATGAATCGGTCTTCACACGGATTTGCGCAGTTTGGGGGCATCTGATGATCGACCTTTTTTGTGTTGAGGTGGAATCTCAGGTCTTTCTCCAGTTCCAGACCCAAAAGCTTGGACCATGAATGCACTGTCAAACATTTGGGAGGGGTTGTGGGCATTTGCTTCCCCTCCCATGATGCTGAGACCAAAAATAACCCAGACATTACGGGGTCAGAATGGCAAGATTATTCTGATAGCCCCTCTAAGATGGGCCAAGACCTGGGTCACTGATCTACTCATTCTAGCGATAGATATTCCCAGGAAGATTCAGGCCAACCCAAACCTTCTCCAGCAACCATTGTCATGGGTAGTCCTTCCCAGCCGGACCATCCTCTTCTTTAAAACACTCTGCTCTTGTCAGCACAGCCTTGCAAGATAAACAATTCAAATGCCTCTTCCTTCTGGTGTGAGCTGGAACACAGGATATCACCTTTCAAGCCCTTTCTTCATGGCTGAAGTGGTTGTATGCTTGGTGTACTCTTGACATCTCACCAGATCAGAGTCACCTCGTGAAGATTACTGCTCAGGAGTTTGAGCCATCTCTGCAAGCCTCACGTTCAAATGCAACATTTTGATTCGAGATATAATAGAAGATGTTGACTGAGATGCAGAGTCAACCTTCTTGAGCCTTCATCTCAGAGATTTAGCATCACAGAGGCAAATCTTGAATCTTCTAGGTCAAGTGGCCACAGCACAGACGGCCACCAGACCCAACTAGATCAGTCAACACAGCCTGTTAGCTTTGCTGGATTCACCAGTGAAATTTTGTAGGTAAGAAATTTCAGTAATCCTCTTCTTAGCTGTATGTTAGGGTCACAGGTCAAGTGACCCCAGGCTATGGTGCTTATGTAATTAGAAGAACAGTTACCCATGGTAAAGGTCAGGGGACATATTTGTTTTCTATTAGAGAAAGTAAATTATGTTTCTCCAAGAATACTTACCCAATCACATTACTTTAAAACCCTCCCAACCAACCACCATGCAAGCATCCTTGTTGGTATCTTGCTCTTCTAAAACTAGTGACACCTGGCAGTTCCAAGGGGAGGTAATGGGCTAGAGTAATTGCCCTTTGTCTATTGAAATTGACAGGAAAAGACAATTTTCATCTTTTAGTAGGGCTGGATTCATGAGGTAGCAGGCTATTATTGCTAAAATATGTGATTGGTTAAGTATTCTTGGAGAAATATAATTTACTTAAAAATTTTCTTTCTCTAACAGAAAAAAAAATATGTCCGTATTTGCTGAACATGAATAAAATCATGATCAAAATTGGTCAATGAAACCTTGATATGTCAGTTGTTTGATTGCCAGATATTGTGGTTGATGTGTGAAAATTGGATGCAATGCACAGCTTTTGATTATGTCATATTTTTTAGATTTTCTTTAAAAGAAAGATAAACAATTGATACACTGTATTAATATACAACAAAAAATACTGATCATTGAAAATGTTGGTAATGCCTACTGGTGGCAAAACTTTCAGAAATAAATGCCAATTAAACAAGTTGTTAAGTGAAGTTTGTGTTTCAGTTTTACCTTTTAATTTGGTTTGAGTGTAATCATTATAAATATAACATGATATCTTGTATTCAAAGAAGAAAAGTGTTATTTGACTTTAAAAGCAATGCCCAGAGCTCAAAAATGGGATAGCCAAATGCCCAGGGTGCCTCTAAAACTGGATTGGGCCCCCACTATATTGTGAGTTGCCTGTCTTGCTTCAGCAAATAAAATATTACCTAATTTATCAGAAAGAAATCTTTGAGTGGGCCAGAAAAATGTTTTAGAAAATAAAACTACTCCAAGGCAGTCAAAAACTTCCTTCAGAATATTGAGTTTCAGCACTGTTGTTCCTCACAATAAATGCCCATCTCATTTGAAGAAATAAAGAATCTAGTGCACCTACGTTTTGTATTAAAACTTCTTAGAGTTTAGTGATCTTTTAGAGATTGGCTATCTTGAAATAAAGGTCATTTATACTGAAAAGTGAATAATTCTATCAAAGAAAAGCAATTTATTAACAATTATTCCCAACACATTTATAAAATAACATTTATAATTAAACTCCACCACTCTTTCTCTCTTCTTACTGTCAAGTTTCATCCATTTTCTTGATTTTTTAGAGGTAGCTCTGTCAATTATGCTTTTACTTATGTTGTGGTTGATGTTTTTGGAACCCATTGTGCATGAGTTATTGGGGGAGAGGTATATTGGAATTTTATTTTAGTTTGCAGTTAGTCTTATATCAATTTTGGTAATGGAACACACAAACTGGGATCTGTTAATTTGGTCTGTTAATATTTAGGACCAGACTTCTACAGTCCCAGTAGCTACATTACTGCCTTAACTATCTGGAAAATATCTGTTTTCATGTTGTTTTTATTTATTAATAAATTCTATGACTGGTGACAAGTTACAGATCTTCATGGATGGTAGATAATGGTCAATTTAAACATGGCAGACACTTTTGCTTCATATGTGTAGTCATGATTTTCAGTATGCTGGTATTTTCTTGTAAACTAAAAAAATCAGATGAAAATAGGCTGGTAATGTCAGTTTTCATTCAGTTATATACAAGTAAGTGTGATCACTGTGTGAATTAAGGGATAACCTAATAATGTATATGTGGGTTTGGTGAATTAAGGATAACCAAATAGTATATGTGTATGTTTGGTGAATTAAGGGATAACCTAACAGTGTATATGAGGGTTTTTGATGCATTAATGGAAAACCTAATGATGTACTTGTGGATTTTGTTTATGTATGTTTTTCATTTGTTTGTTTTCAGATACAGACTGAAATATTTTTTATGCTTTTGGATAAAAAAATAATTATTTTTTGCCAACTGTACATGTAGAAAATAGGGTAAATATAACACAAAACATGTGCACCAGCCTGTACATTTTAAGTGACTTGTGTCCTTAGATATATAACAATATGCATTTTGCAAAAAGATAAGTACTTCAGCAGCAACTATCTGTAAGCGGAGAATTATGTAATACTAATTTTAAATTTTTGTTTTCCAGATTTACAGAATGGGGATGAAGGCAGACATGGAAATGGTTTTTCAGTGTCGATGTATTTTGATGAGGGGAAACAGGTACTGTCATGAATCATCGTGTTTAGATTTGAAAAATGAACATCTGTTTTAGACCTCCAAATTACCCCTGCTTAATAATAGAATATGTCAATATAGTGGATGTCTGTTTACAGGGAACAAATTATATTGATTTGAAAAAATTATTTTTAGTGATGATCATGTTAAGAATTAAACCTAAAACCTTTTGATCAGATACAACAATGCCAAGCAGTAGGCCATGTTGCCTCAATTTCTCAAAATACTGGAAAATCAATTAGGGTTCCAATTTCCTCTATTTCAGGCTTGTCAATCTCTGTCCATTTCATCCAAAGATGATTTAGGCTTATCCCCAGGATCCTTGCGTAGAAGTAACTCTTCCCCATCTCTCATTAGTGGCAGTTTTGAAACCCTCTCTCCTAGAGATAGTGTATCAGAGCCCTTCATACAGTTTGGCATCGGACTCACAGCCAGTAAAGTGGAGAAACCAGAGGTCAAAATGAGCAAGGGACATAAAGAATCAGACTCTCTTCAAAGAGGTTCCACAAGCGAAAGTTTATGTTCAGATTTTGTTGCAGAAAAGCAAGAGATGACAGAGTCTCCAAAAGCTGTAGCATCCTTGCCAGCTTTGATTAAAGGATATAATGATGTACAGCAAAGTTTGAAGCAATTGTATGACACTGATTGTGCTCTTAAAGGACTTAGAACAAATGAAAAAATAGAATTGGACGCACAGACCAAAGATGTTCAAAGACAGTCAGATGAAAGAAAGAAACTGACACTGCCAGTTGACGAGATACATCAAACAGGTGTTCAACCTTTGGATCAGATATTTTCATCACTATCTACTCGCACTAACACAGATAGTGGCAGTGTTTCAGAGAGGATGGTAGCTTCACAGTCAGCCAGCATTGATATCGCTAGGTCCACTATAACACCTGCAGTGGTGGATGCACCACCATCAAATTTTCAGAGTATGCTCTCCAAGCAACTGAACCCCTCTCCAGCTAGTTCAGATGCATCATCAAATCTCGATGAGGTATCGGAGCTCCCCAATGTACGAAAGCTTCGAGGCCACACTGTATCTGTGGTCAGCGCCTTGGACACACAGTATCGTGGAACATTACATGATACAGGAAGTGTTGATAGCAGCACTAAGGAACCCACAAAACTTGGTTTAAACCCAAGTTTTATCTTTCTTCAGCTTTATCACAGTGGAATTCTACAGGCAGGAAATGAAACACCTATTCTTCTGCCACACAATGAGGTATATAATAAGGGAGAATCCATCTTTCTCACTTTCTCATTCACTTTAATTATCAAATTTCACAAATGTTGAAAATCTAGTTGACAGAACATTATGGGTTGTGCTGAAATTAGTCCATGATGATTTTCAGTTGGAAATTTATGCAGATACATATGTACCGTATATATTCACGTATAAACCTGTTCATGTATAAGCCGACCCCCCCCCCAAACAGAATAGGTATAGATACTGAAAAGTGATGACCTGCATATAAGCTGATCCACAAATCCGAGACAACATCACAAGATGCATGCGGTAAGTTCTAAATGCATTTATTTAGGCAAACTTATATTTGCAAATATTACACATATACCTCTCTCGGGGTTGGCATGTATGATTATTACATAGAAATTGTATAAACTTGTTTGAAAATTCATGCAATTTATTTAATTTTCTGTTTTCTTATTGTTTCTACCTAATTTAGATTTGTGTATAACTTGATCAGACAATGACAAGAATTGAGCACTCGCTGGTTGCTGTAATACTACATCTCCCTTTTGACTCAATTACTATTTGTTTATGCATTATTGCATTGGACTTTTTATATCAATGCACCAGTAATTACATTTTTATTTTGCCTTGAAATTGTAAATACCTAACTCATTAAAATGTGATCCCTGTATGACAACAACAAACAACAACAGTAGGGTTTGATTCCATGCTCGCAATTAGGCCATTTACAGAATGGTGCCACCTCATGTACCTTGTCGGTTTGAACACTTGCTGTATGAAGTACATTCCGTTTGAATGAAGTACATCCCTTATATCCAAATCATGAGCACCACTGCACTAAACTTTAATGATATCTCCAAAATACAATAATGAAGTTTCAGAAATAGTGCTTCAAAAATTATGCTATACCTTAAAGACTGAGTTGTAGTTTGTTTTTGATGTAAGTGACCTTACACCCCATTTTACAAAGCTATGGTAATCATGCTAATATTACAGAGTGAAAGGCAATTACACATCAAAGTACTGGTATAGTTGCCAGTCAAAGTTCCCTCTTAACCCAGCCTGTTTTGATATTGGAAAACACAAGACAAATACACCAATTATAAACAGGGGATACACTGAAACATCCAGCTTTCCACTGTGTGGAAAATTATGATTTTGTTCAGCCAAAACACAAAACTTAAATTGATTGATGATGATCTTACTTGATCTATATTCAGAATTTTAGCCTTTACTATTACCATTCTTTCATGAACATGTAACAGTTATGCTGGTTATGTACCTTGCACAGTTTAACATGTGTACCTTTCATAAAGATTACCTCAATTTGTAACATCACTTATATCATTGAAAAAGAGTAACTTGTGAGCACTTGGATCAACATATTAAATGAAACAGCTATTGCCGACTAGCTGAAGTGTTATCTGGAAGAATGCGATTTGGTTGAAACAATGAATAAAACAAAATCAGCATCTAAAATATGTATGGGAATAAACAAGGATAAAAGTGATACTAGGCATGATTTGCACTGTGTAAGTACTGTACATTATAGTGCAGCCTGGTCTCCTGGGTATATTCGAACCGGCCCATGAATTATGAAGTCTTTATTTACCTTTATTTAATTTCATGTTGGAGAAATCAGAAAATGTGTACATGCAAAATAATAACAAAAGCAATCATAGTAGTTTATATTTTTTCGTGTCTCAAGATTTACATCCATTATGGTAGTCAACAAAAAATTTTAAAACCTTTCAAGTTTAGTTCTTGGCCCGTGGATAAGCCAGCCCCCTTTCTTCCAGGCCTTTATTTGTTCCTAAATTATTCGACTTATACGCGAGTGTATACGGTACACACACACACACACACACACACACACATATATATGAGAGGTGTATATCTATAGAAGACTTGGCAGGTAGTTGTCTTATCAGTTGCTATTATTAGCCTGAAAATTTTACATAGTTAAAAAGTAATTGAAAAATTTGTGAAACTGTGAGTATTATTCAGTATATTTAATGTTTTAATGTTGCGTAACATGGCTATTTGGACACATTCTGTACATTTTTATTCTGTATAAAACAGCTACTTTAACATATCGTTTTGTATATTTATTTTGTGTTATATTGTATATACTCACCTGTAAGTCAAGTCAAACTGCAAAGAATAGTGATCATGATCCGCTGTAGTATAATGCGCCTGCATGTCAGGGTCTGTGATGCTTATTCTACTGATTACTCCTAACAATCTTCACAGACCCAGATCTGCCACCACATATGTGCTTGCAAATCTGGGTCTGTGCACTTTGCAGATGGACTCATCTTATAAGTAAGTATATATGGTACTTTTGACACAGTTTCCATTGCTGAATTTATACTTGATGCCTAAGTTGTGTCTTCAATTACAGACGACCGAGAGAAGCATCAAGATGCTGGACCATATTTATCCATATGAAACACACAAGATTGGAGTTATTTATGTTGGCCCAAGACAAGTACTCCATTTTATTTCTTCATTCTTTTAATTATTCAAATCAAGCATATGCAACAACTGTTTAGCTGATTTTTTTTGCATGCTTGAATACAGAAATTATCATAATTTGCAAAGTTTAACCATTGGATCTAATAAAAAAGAAGATTTGTTACCCAAAGGCACTGCCTGCAGGTTCAGATTATTTCTTTCATGTTTTTGCAAGTGTTTGAAGACTGAAAACAGTGTACAGTAACACTTAAACAGCATACAGTAACACTGAACGCAGTACACAGTAACAGTCTTACATCCCCGTTGTCCCAATATGCTGTCCTCTGTGTCAGAGGAGGTGACTAATGAAGACAGGAGATGCAATGACACATTGGTTAGCATGCCAGACTCATGACTGGAAGGATGCAGGTTAGAATCCTGCTGTCGGGTCAGCCCCAGTTTATTGCAGTGGTGTGCGAGTAAAGCATATACTGCAATGGTCTCGACACAATATAAACTAATTGTGTTGGTGTGCTGTAAAGCACCAAACCAAACCAAAGACATACTAGATAACCAAACACCTTCTCAAATAATTTTAAAAGAAAATCCCATCACAAATTAAGTTTAAACACAATGTGGATACTTAAGAGTTGATCTAGATTAAAGGTTTGCAAATATACAGTTAGAGGCCATCAGTACTGACATGACTAGACATACAATTTTACCAGGATTTATTTGTTTCTTTCTTAATATGGCTCTAAACAAGCCTACATACAACACATATTTTCAGTTAAGTGGAATACCTATTATTTCTTATTATCTCTATGATCCATTTTGAAGAAACATATCTTCTTTTATGCTTTAATTTTTGCATGTAACTAAATAAGGTGTGATTTTTGTATTTATTTATGAAGACAAAGATTGAGAAGGATATCTTGTCCAATCAGTTTGGGAGTGAAAGATATGCCCGCTTTGTGCAGAGTCTGGGTCAACTAATTCGCCTGAAGGACTGTGATCCCAACCAGCAGTATATTGGTGGTCTGGACACAAAGGGCAGTGATGGCCTATATACTTATGGCTGGAGAGATGAATCTGTTCAATGTAAGTTAGAACAGTTCTGGTTTTTCACCCACCCTGAGCCTTGTCATCTACCATATGTAATCGATTTTAAGTCGAGTCAAACTGCAACAACAAAGATTCTGATCTGCCGAGGCATAATTGCCTACAGATCAGGATCTATGTTGTTTATTCTTCTGATTGCTCCTAACAAACTGTACAGATCCAGATCTGCCGGCACTTTATGTGATAGCAGAACTGGGTCTGTGCAGTTTGCAGTTGTACTCATCTTCTAAGCGAGTATAGATGGTAAATGGTACTGTCCATTCTGTGACATTAAATGCCAGCAGTTATAATTTGAAATCTGTGTTGAAAATATTAGCAGATACTAAAACATACTATAGCACATGTTTCTTGCAGTATATTATCAAGTCCTAATACTTTTGGATTTTGGAGGACATCCTCTACATCACAACAAAGGTGCAAAAAGTTGTCTGCCTACCTAGATGGATGTCAGACAGGAGTGATCTTCCTTTGGATATTGAGATTGGTGCCTAATTCTGTCTATGCTTTAGTTAACATTTTGCCCATACTAGGAAGCATGCTTCTCTTGGTGACCTCACAAAACTGATCTCCTGTTGTGCCTTTTAACTATTTGTGTGATTCTAAGTAGTTTCCTAACACATGGAGATGTATATGGGTTGTTTTCACAGAAATCATGATTGTGTACACAAATACCCACAATGCAGTGTGTGTACACCTTGCACTGCCATTTTGATTCCCAAACAAACCATTATCAACATCAGTCATCACGTATATTCAAGATAAAAATCTGATTTAATTGTCAATAAGGATTTTTACTTCATCAAAATGATACATACATTATACTTGAAATTAAGTGCCCTTATAGCACAAAAGACAAAGCTGAAAGTTCCCTGGATTATTTTGAAAGATGGAATAGTGAAGTTGAACCACAATTATGCATATTGTTATCAAATATAAATGTAGTTATTTTTAACAAGCAGAAAATATTGCAATTTTAAACAAAATATTTTGTATGATATCCCCAAGGTTGTCATCTTGAAAGTCTATTTCCTGATAATGGTCTTCGGGATGCAATATCAGTTATGAAATTAAAATTTCATAGCATGGTTATTATACCGGAACATTTATATACCAAAACATTTTGCAAAGACATGTGTTTATGCCAAAGACAGCTGACAAACTAGTTTTAATTAGTATGGTTAAATATTGTATTTGTGGTAGAGATGATGGCAGAGGATGATATTGAATAAAAGCGAGAACTTTTCAAAGACATTTCATCTTCACTGTATTAAAATGAAATGTGCCTAATAGAACATGACTTTGTGTCCAATGTCAATGTCGAATGTCAGAACCAAGTATTCTTAAAATACTTTTTGAAATTTGAAATTATATATTAAAGATTGGCTTTTTAACTTGAACGATAACCAAATGATTGATTTCAGCTCATGAAAATTGAAAATCATTACATGTTTCTACTTGTTTGTGTATCCATTTGTTTATGCATCTGTTTATTGATGGATCTATTTGTTTATGAAAGAAGAACAAAGATGGTTGAAATTTCATTGTTGTATTTGAAGAAAGAAAGGGGAAAAGTCATACATTCAATCTCATTCACTTGACAAGCCCAACAGAATATAATGTATTAGGATATCCTTATGCGCAAAATGAGATGTTCCTTGATAATCATGTGGGAAGAACAATGTTGTTAGGTGCCGGTTTTCTTGGCTAGGGAATCAAACACCATAAATTAATTTTAAAATTAATTTTTTTGTGCACTGTATGTTCTGGGACACATCATTTTTTTTCAAGTCATATGTTGTGGGACACCTTAAAAATCATTTGAAAATTACATGTTAGAAAATGCACTCCAACTGAAATTTCATTTTAAAAAATATAAAACTGTGTACTTGAGATAAACTCTTTAATGCACTGCAACAGCATCTCATCAACACAACCCTTCTCCTGCACACATACGATCCATTCTTTCGGTGCATGAATATTTTTTTAGCTTTCTCATACCATGAAAAATTGTTAGAGACAACACATCATTTGAAGCAGAAACTGCAAGGACTAAAGTCAGATTTTTTCAGATCTGCACCAGTCTAATTCTCACACTTTTGACCCCCATCTTATCATCAGTCTGTCCAGGAATGCGATCAAAGTACACTAGAATTTCATCCATGTTAGTGATCATATTGTCTGTGAAATAATCTGCTTCTCTTCTGGCCTTCACGAATTCATCATGTTTTTTGTCTCCAAATCTTCTGGGCAATGCTGGGTCATCGATGTCCATGCATGAAGCACTATATTGTGTCACTTTAAAAATTGTTCCATTGTTTTAATTTATTTTCAAAATTCCCTTGAATACCAGTGAAAAGGAACCAAAGTTAGCCATCTTTGTATGTAAAAAAAAAACAATCAGCACACTTAAAAGAATCCATAGTTGGCTTCCAAGGTCAGCTTGCTTTGCAATAAAATAACCTGTATTTACATCTTTTAAAACAAATGGCTTCAGAGTATCAAAAGTTGGCTTCCAAGGTCAGCTTGCTTTATAATAAAAATAACCTTTGTCTTTGATGTCCTGTTGGTAAGTTCAAAGAAGGAGTTTACTGCTCGCTGCCAGTTGTGTTTACTCACCCAGACTTCTAGGTGCTTGGCATCTGTTGTTATAATTAATACAAAGGAGCATTGATGTCTGCGGGTCAATAGTAATGATACTTTTGTAACCCGTGCTGACGAAAATATTGTCACTTGCACTCAAGTGAATGTGTTTTCAAATAATGATTTTTATTTGCGAGATACTGTCATACAGTAGACCTGGATATAATTCAGTCATCTTATTTTGCACCTTACACCATGTCATGCGTGAATGGCAGTTGTCTTCAATATATCGGTTGATTATTTCCCTCTCGTTTGCGAAATCATCTGCTTCTCTTCTGGCCTGCACGAATTCATCACATGATTTTATTTTCTCCCAATATTCTGGGTGATGCCGGGTCATGGACATCCGTGCATGAAGCACTATATTGTGTCACTTAAAAATTTTGTTCCATTGTTTCAATTTTTAATTTATTTTCAAAATTCCTGTGAATACTGGTGAAAAGGAACTAAAGTTTGTTTCCATATCTTGGCTGTCTTTGTATATTAAAAAAAAAACAACAAAAAAGCAAAAAAACAAAAAAAACAAACAACAAAAATTGGCACACTTGAAAGAATCCATAGTCGGCTTCCGATGTCAGCATGCTTTGCAATAAAATAACCTGTTTATTTGTATCCTTTTAAAAAAAAAAGTCAGTAAAGTCAGCTTCTGAGGTCGGCTCGCTTTGTAATAAAAATAACCTTTGTCTCTGATGTCCTGTCAGTAAGTTCAAAGAAAGAGTTTACTGCTCGCCGCCAGTTGAGTTTATTCACCACCCGGGCTTCTATGTATGTGCTTGGCATCTGTAGTAATAATTAATACAAAGGAGCAGGTCAATAGTAATGATACTTTTGCAACCCGTGCTGGCGACAAGATTATCACTTACACTCAAGTGAACGTGTTTTCAAATAATGAATTTTATTTGCAAGATACTGTCATATAGTAGACTTGGATATAATTCAATCTTGATTATTTTGCAATTAACACTGTGTCACACATGAATGACAGTTGTCTTCAAGATATGGGTTAATTATTTCCCTCTCATTTGCAATTTTGTTGGATCCAGTTTTCAGTCGGATAACATATTCAAACCTTTGAGCACAACCAAACACAATTTGTTTCTCAATGTTCATGTCAATGAACAATGTGGTTTGTGTTATTGGACATAAGTGATACACGTTACAGTATGGAAACCTACACTACATATACGGATTTTATGGATATATTTTATTCTTTAATGCTCATGTTGAAAAATACGGAATAAATGATAACACTACAAGGTTAGTTTCTTTCTTTTTATTATCAAATAAGCGTTTTGTTTATCTATTTTATTGCAACGTGCATTGGGGGTGAGAGCACAAATGCAATACAAATTTATTTTGTTTCTTAAGTCTTGGGACATATGACCTAGGTAAAAAATAAGTTTCACCATAAGTTCTGCGACAGGAAAAAAAATAATTATTTTATTGTGTCCCAATATATACAGTAAATACGGTATCACATATTGACACTGGGCATCTCCAGTACCAGTCCTAGCTGTTATCACAACCCAGCACCATCTGCAGCAGTGCTTCAGTCCCAGATGCTCAGTACCATTCCCTCATTTAGTGAACTTCAGGAAATAACTCTAACACCTTAGTTGAACCCCCAGTCTAGTTCATCATCCTTCTCAGCTGGCTTCACCACCTTCATCACAAGTATTACAGGAGACCATCCATGTTACCCCTTTCTTCTGTATTTCAGGACGTGTGCTTACAAGTAACATCTTCCTTACTCAGTCTGAGTTGTGGACTGACACTAGACAGCTTTAGCATGAGACTCACTTCCATCATGACCCCAGTCTAATTCTCAGTTCATTTTGCCAGCTTTGACACAAACATCACAGGATGCATTTCTATCACTATGTTCTTCTGTGTTTGATGAATCATGCTCACAAGCACCATCTTCTTTATTCAGTCTAATGATGTGCAGAGAAGCCTCAGCCTTCCATGTATCAGTCAAAGTTTTCAGGCTTCTGCCTATCTCCTCTACTGATAGTGGACAAAGTTCCCATATCCATCAGTATATTGGCTAACAAAGGCCAACCAACATTCAAACAGTTGCCACAGTCTTGTTGAGTTGCTAATTTATGTCATTATGTAGAGAGGCAGCTTTCACACCCAAATGTCAACAGCCCTTTCTTCCTGCAGTGATGACTTCTTTCTTCTTGCAGTGATGACTTCCCATTACATTTTAACAAGGCTGTTTCTCGGCTGAGGTCCCAGTCATCAGCCAAGATGTTGCAGACCTGGAAATGTCAAATACACAGCAGTTTATATGTTGACATAAAACAGCTGGTGTGAAATGTCGTTGCGGTTGGATCCATGCTTAACTTGCTATCAATAGCTGTATTTCAGTAATCTGAACACAGACTATCCTCATCCATTTATAACTATGCTAGTCATGCTTGCAAGTCAGTTTCATAGGTGTATCATGTTCACTGCCCTTCTTTGCCAACAACACCAGCTTTGTCACAAACACCACAGGAGGCACTCATATTACCATATTCTTCTGTGTTTATATTCATCGTCAACAAGGACAAATCCAGTATCAACCCATCCCAGCATTATACCCACTTTGGTATCCAGTTCAAAATGCATGTGAACAGGATCTGTCTTCCTCAAGCACAAGCCTTGAATATCTTTTTGACTGTGTCTACTATTATCTCAAAGAATCACAGCCCCATATCTCATAATCTTGGGCAACGTGTTTTGAGACCATTGCAGATGATTCTCTTGTCACAGTTGCAACAGAAGATTTGCCCACTGAATCAAGCTATCCCATTTCAAGATACATGAAGCCGCATCTCTGAAAATGAAAGAACATCACCTGGCTTACAGTGGTTATTCTCTATTAGAATCACCATCTGTACAGATGCCATGGTGGCAGGCTAGGGTTACCACCACCAGCCCTCATTTCAGAAATTCAGAATGGGCATGGCTCCTACAGGAACACTCATTAAGCATCAGTCACTTGAAAATGAAGGCATAGTGACTGCATTTAAATTGTGGCAGGAGACACTGTCTAGAAAGAGTATTCTAATTCTATCCAACAACTTCACAACAGAAGGCATTGGGAATCCAATCCCCAGACCTTGGCCTCCTGGTCGGCATTTTCTCAAGTGGCATCATCATCAACAAATCCACATCCAAATCTAAGGCAGACTCGATGTCCTACCAGACTCACCGTCCTGATGGTATCAGTTAATTCAAACTGAATGGTCTGTTCATCTCTGGGACCCCGAGTGGCCGAGTGGTCTAAAGCGCTCTTCGTTATGGATCACTGCCATCTCACCTCTGTCTGCATGGGTTTGAGTCTAGGATTCGGCGAATGTGGATATGTGAGAAAGCTTGCCAGTAGCTTCTCGTGGGTCGGTGGTTCTTTCCGGGGATTTCCCGGTTTCTTCCTCCACCATTAATACTGGCCGCCATGTATAGCCTATCGTGTGCTGAAAAATGGCGTTAAGCCCCACAACAACAACAACAACAACAACTGTTCATCCTTCTGTATTCAAATAAATTGGCACCTGCTTAGGTTTACCACTTTTGGGTCTATTTGTAACAAGGTGGTATACAAAGCTACCCATTTTTGTCAATCCAATCCAAGATGCAAAAGCCTTTGTGAGAGGTGATTTTTCCATGAATTGTAATGGTCTAGATGCATATGCCTTCCTCCAACCCCTTTGATACAGAAAGTCTTTTCAGAAAATGAGGGAAAATCAGAGTGCTTTCAGGAAATGAGGGAATCCGAGTGCTGCCTGGTACTGATTACCACCTTCAAATGGGAAGAATCATGGATAAATGATTTATGAAGCTTAGCAGTGGAAATTCCCTGGAAATTCTTTTCTTTCATCACCTGCTGAATCAACTGCAAATGCAGATATGTCATCCAAACCCAGAATTGTTGAACCTGCATGCCTGGCTCAAATCAAAGAAACCGTGGGAAAACAGTTCTCAGAACAAGTGGTGGACAGAATTACTTGGGCAAGGAGACCCACAACTTTGAAAGCATATGAAGGGAAGTGTGGAGTATTCTTCAAGTGTGCTGCAAGATGAAACAATCTCACATATGCTTCATCATTCTGGAAGTTAGGATGTAGTCCAAAACAAAGACTTCACCTTCTGTTGAACTTTGATTTTTATTATGTGAAGATTTTAGCCCATTTTCCAAAATGGAATCTGCCATGAGTTCAGAACTTATGTGTGGAATGTCCTTGATTTACCTCTCATTCAAAGCCAGCTTTATGATCAGTCTAGCTACAGCAGGCAGAATCCTTGAGATACTTACCTTGTTGGTCGATCCGAACTATCTGGAGTTCTGTCATGATGGTTTGATTTCTCTTATGACAGTTCCTGTATTACTTGCTAAAAACAGGCTGCTGCTCAAGGAGAATCAGTCCTTTGTTGTGAAACATCTTTCTTCACTGGACCCTTCATCACAAGGTGATCTGTAGCATCCCACAAGGTCTTTGAAGTGATATCTGAACTGAGTTTGTGACAAGAATGAGATCTCATTTCTTTCTAAATTGGAATATGGAAAGGACAATATCTCAGCTCAAGCTCAATCATTATGGATGCAGTGAGTTATTCACTCTACATAGTGAGAACTATTCCAAGACCAAACAAATTTCTTGTCATATTGGTTCACAAGGTTAGGGCGGTAGATGCTAGCATAGCAGTTGAGTGTAACTCTTTCTTAATTGGCATTATCCAAGCCATGGGATGGAGGGCAGAGACATTTTCTAGCTTTACCTCATACACCTTTCATCCTAAAGGGCTCATTGTGACCTGGTGTGACACAAGTAGCACAACAGGTTACTGCCCATAATCAATCAGCAGTTTCACAATGATGCAGCCTCATGACATCTGGATTTGTGCCAGAACTTTTTCCAAACAAGCAGCATCCAGGCATATCTACATGCTAACTCTCTCCTGTATCTCGCATGAGATTTAAATCCATTTCATATACATTAGGGAACAATAAATTGGATCTTCTCTAGGGTAAGGAGATATAACTCCCTCCACCTATTACCTATTTTCCAAATGCATTGTGATTGGGTAACATATTTGAAGAAGTAAATTATTTTGGGAGTAAAATGTTTCTTTGATAATACTTACCTGATAATAATATAGACACAGCCTTCCAGCTTCTGCACAGTTGTATTTTAAATTCTGACACTGTGTGCATGTTCACCCATGCAGTAACTAAAGTATTGATTGGATTTGGTGCCAGTCCTTCTATCCAAGGGGAGATCATTCTTGTCTGACTTCCACCTAGGTAGGAAGGCAAAGTTTGGCACTAATGTTGCTAAACATGAGTTTAGAAGCACTGGATTTGTAACATAGTTTATGTTCTTTTTATGTATTATAATCAAGTGAGTATTATCAAAGAAACATTTTTTACAAACAAATTATTATATCTTTTCTTTCTAATGCTGAAGCATCAACATGAAGATTCTAGGAGCAAATTTTATGTTCAATTTTTGGAAAGTCATATATGGGGAGGATATGTGTAAATGTATAAAAATGCTTAAGATAACGTATCCCATCAAACCTTTATTATAAAATATGGTAAATTCTAGAGTAGTCAAATTGTCCCTTTTATAGCATGTCAGATGATGTAGACAAAATAAGACATCCTACTGTTCACTTTATTGCCTGGTGGGGGTAACCTCTCAGTTCTTCCATCTGTTTGTCTTGTTATCTACCCCTCCTTCAGTTTTAGAGATATATTTACAAAACCTCATAGAATACTTCTACCAAGATGTAAAGGGACATGACACATTTTGTTTTCCACTTCTTACCCTTGGCTCCCAGTCAAGAAGTCATTGATCAAAAAATGCAATTATAGCAGTGATATGTTGATTGATATTTGGTATTTGGAACTCACAAGCACAGACACAATTTTTTCAGACTTTTAAAATGAATTCAGATATTCAGCTGGGCATTTATTCCTTGGTCTACCCTTAGCCACAGGGAATTATAGTCCCAATGTCATAACATGAAAACTACTGAGATTCCTACCTAGAACCAAATTGACACTAATTGGACAGAAAAAGATTTATTTAGATGTGCAGCTAACAGTAGCCACAGGGTTCATACCAACCTCTGACCACTGACAAAGTCCCTGGATCATAACCTGGAAACTATTGACATGCCCACCACCACCGCCAATATATACACTTACTGGCCATAAAAAGTCAAATTAAGGAGTGCAAATGACATAGTCTGATATATATATATATATATATATATATATATATATATATATATATATATATATATATATCCTTAATTACAATGGGCTTCATTATAACATGGAGTTGAAAATTGATTACACAGTACATATAACCTTCGCTCAGCTAAAGTCATTCATGCAGTGTTTGATCAATTTTCAAGATTCCTAACTTCATGAATCTTTTACAAATAAAAAATATGAAGTTCAGTTAAAATATGTAAATTGATCTTACAGTGATATTCCACATAGCGACCCTGATGCCTAACAGGGACTCAGACCCCAATTGCAATGCCAAGAAACTTCATATTGGAAATGACTTTGTCACAATTGTCTACAATGACAGTGGAGAGGACTACAAAATAGGTATAATCAAGGTGAGATATTTATAGTCCGTCAGTTTTTACCTGTTTAGAAAACAGAATCAATGCCTGCTTAAAAAATGTGGCACTAATGATAACTTTTTTTGTATTCTTCACAATGGTGAATCATTTTTAATCAAAATGGTTTTGAGATATACTATATTACATACGCTTGAGCAATATTATTTTTTTAATTTTCGAAACTCAGATTACATTCATGTATCAGCAATTTCATGGTTAAATAAAGAAAAGCTGAATTTTTGTGATCACCAGCTGTCGGCTTTTGGCTTACAATTGGAGGCGTATATACAATCAGTCAGGTTCACTAGTCATGGCATCCCAACTTGCCCATCCATCAAACACAACCTCCCAGTCATACAAAACATTTTTGAGTATTTGATATAAGTACTCATACAAACATATCTGAGCTCTTTGCTCAACTGGGATCAAATCTGAATACAGTTTGGTCACTGTTTGTGCATGTATAGAGTTGCATTGGTAATAATAGTGTTGTATTTCAAAGGCTAAATCAACTCTGCTTTTTCTTTCCTTCAACTAGGTCTATTTAATTCTTGAAATCAACATATATTATCTTCACTCAGCAGATGTTAAAGAACCTGTTGAAGTCACTGAAAAGACCAGATTCTTTCAGTTGAAATCAATTGTAGCATCTCTTTGTATAATCTGTTTGAGCAACATCCTATTATTGTTATTATTATTATTATTATAAATTTTCTGTTTTGAGTTGACTGCTTGATAATAAGGACAGTTTATATACAGTTCCTGCTTATTTGAGTTAGAAATTCACAAAGAAGCACACATCATGTCCTATTCAGTGTTTGTTAAATAGCAACAGCTAATACATACAGATCTTCTGGAATTTTTATGCCTTCACTGCTTGATTTGGTCATGTCTATTGATCCATCCTTCAGTACATGTATCACATTATTCAGAAAATGCTAATTTTCATGATGAAAATTAATCTGTCCACAATTTTGTCTCTCACGGACTGGATGTGGTGGTCATCATGGATGTCTGCATAGCTGCTCATAGTGGATGGATAAGTTTTATTACAGTAGACTGTGCAGTGTGCTCCTTTAAGTTGTATTCAAAGACATGCTCACTGGAACACATGCATATACCATATTTTGGCACTATAAGATAAACGTATGTGTAAATTACACACTCACCTTTTTTTGACCCAGAATCATGTGGGGGAAAAAGAGTTGTACCCTACAACACCCATGTGATTTAATACATTTCAAAATCTTGATAATTGTGCTGTGTTTGAAAAGTGCAGCAATGGCTGGCTGTTTTGGATACTGGATCGATCATCATTTGTTACACAACATTGGAATTGTTTACAATAAACCATTACTAGACTGTTGATTTGGTTTTTTCCTGTTACTATGCTGCACCAAATCATGACCAATAATTTTTAAAAGATATCATAAAAGACAAAAGGAAAAAATGGCAAAATTGAAAATACATCATTCCAATTTTGTGGTTTGCCCCTAGAAAGGCTGTAGAAGTGTTTGTCTAGTTGATGGAGTTCAGTACTTCAGATTCCTCCTTATCATTGTCACTCTCAAAAAGTCACTGTATGGCCTCATCTGTCATTATTCTGCATTCCCTGACTAAAGATTCTCCTACACTGAACTCATTCCCAGTGGCTGGATTAACATGTGCTTCAGCATAGGCAATGATGGTGACCTTGCCTTTCGCAATGTATGAGTTTCTTACATGGCCTATATTGTTTGACTATATTCAGATTCAAGATCAAATTCAGATGCCGTGTGAAAGTTTGGGTCCAGTATTTATACTTATTTTTGACTATCATGACACCACTAAAATAGATCTCGGTGTCCAAGGTAGAACTTACCAAACCAATGCATCATAATTATGTTTGATACATGAATGCTTTTACCTGGAACTGATTACCCTGAAACACATCACCCAGTCAGTATATAACATTAACTAACAAATATCAAATACTGTGGCTGAAGGTGAGAAATAAAGCAAAGAACCAAGTTTTATATCGCAAAGAAAGGTAAATATATTGCAAAATTTTCCTAGACAAAGCAATTTAACTTCAGTACACAGTACATGAAAGGTTTAGCCATCACAGATTACCTTGAAAAGACCACACCAAGTCAATGAAGCATTGATCACTGTATAGTCACAAAGAAATATCAAATAAAGTACTGTGATTTAGGATGAGAAATAAAACTTAAGTTTATTTAGCAAAAGTATTTTACAATTTCATAGATTAACTTAATATTTTCATTGACAGTATGTGTCAATATTACCATAACAGATAAACTGTAGTCACAAAAAGATGTCCAGAATTCATTTTTCACAAAATAATACCTTATTAGTTTTATAACATTAGTTTTATAACATTTGGTTTTGTGATGGAGACACTTTGCATCAGAAGTTATTGTTTCTTTTGAAGAATCAATGCTAAAAATAAAGTTGAAGCACAACACCTTTCCATTGCTATTAGGCACTGTGAGTACATTTACTTCCTAACTGATCATAGTTAACAAGCATAGTGACAGACTTCAAAGTAAGAATGTTACGCCTTGGCTGGTATGTGATAATAGATTCACAGAATAATGATGATAAAAGTAACCTTTTTCATGAAAATCACTTTGTGGATGACACCAATGGCTACTGATAGAACACAGCCTTCAATACAGTGTTGATGATGTCAGAATGTCATTATATATCTTGTACTTAATCATGCATGTATGTAATAAACAGTAATGTTTCATTTGTAATTACTGTTGGTTGTAATTATTAGTTTTAAAATTGGCTTCATTTTCAAAAACTATTATTGCCACATGTGTCTCTGACATTTATTCAGGTTGATAAATTGAATTAAGCTGTTTACGTGATATACATTTTTTCACATCTTATCTAACAAATGAATGCAATAAATGATAACTTTGCTGTTATTTTGGTGTTTAATGCCATATATCAGCACACAATAGGCAATGCATGGTGGCCAGTATTACTGATGGAGGAAGAACCAAATAATAACTATCTTCCGTGAACATCTTATGCATTTCTAAAGCAATGGGCCTTTCATTTTTTATTTGTATATTGCTTTCAGTAATTTGTTCAAAGGTGACCTTATAAATAGTATGGAAATTAAAACTATGACAAGTTAGTCACTAGTACAACAAAGACTTTTATGCAATAGCATTTATTGAGACTTACACTTGATGCAGAAATAGTATATAAATTTCTTCATCTGTATATGCTAACACATGTATGTATATGGAGTCAGTGTACACTGATGCATGTTGTAACCAGGCTATTTTTCTGATGTATGCTTTGTTATGGACAGGGATGGGAGGGTATCCAAGAAATTAAAAGTAGTATATTTTTTTACATAATGCACATTTTTCTGTATGTATCCCTAGCTAGGCCACTGGTAAATACTACAAGCAATGTTGGTACTGTATAAATATTTGTTCAGTTTATTTGTGTTTGGTTGTACACCCAGCCAAACCTGTCAATAACAGCCACCAATGGGAAAAGATAAAACTGGCCTCTGTATACAGGTGACCACTGTACACATGTTCACCTTACCATAATTGGTGTTTGAACAAATATCAAGCACCAAATGTCATTATTATTATTATTGTTATTATTATTACATTTTCAACAAAATCATAAAATATGCATGTCTTGTTCTTTTTCAAATTTATGTTTCACACAAGACTATTGTATCCTCCTCACTTTAATCCATTCTATAAATTAAATCATCGCCAAATTAAAATAATCACCAATCATTTTTGTTTTGTGCACTGACAACATAAATTTCGTTAATGATTAACATCTTACATATGACTAAAACAACTGACTATTTGGTAGACCAACTGGTATAAATTAAGCTTGGTAACATCCTGTCACACTTTAAAAAACAATATCTGGATTAGTCAATTGCTCAGCTCACCAAGATGAGAATTCAGCTTGTTTGTGAAAGGGCCTGTAGTGAATAGGGAATCATAAAAAGCTGTGATCCAGGAACCAAATTTTTGCCTGCCTTTATAGATAAGTTTCAAATAATTTTTGTTACAAATCCTTATTAGCATGCTCAAGCAAAGACCACGTAAAGATAGATAAGTTGAATTTTGTGCACATGTTTGTATTATGTATATATAGATAACCTTTACATGTTCTTGTGACATATATTTTGGAACTTTTTGGATGCAAATTTTATGATTTTCAGTATGGTAGTGGGGGCAAATGTGTTTTACAAACACAAATATAGTTTATATAGGTATGTGTCACTTGTTCAGGCTTGTAATAAGTCACAAGACTTAAAAAAATTCCACTGTCTCTAAAAGGTGCTATAATTCCCATGTGAGTGTGAACAGTCGAGAATTATATTTTTCATGTTTGACATGTACAGCCATTTCTACACTTAAAATAAATTGATACTTACTGTACCATCTGTGTCAGCTACATATTGAAATTTACTAGCGATTGAGCTATTCAAATTATGAAAACTATTAGTCTGACATGAAATCTATTAGCCATTGAGCTATTCAAATTATGAATCTGACAGGAAATGTACTAGCCATTGAGCTATTCAGATTATGAAAACTATTAGTCTGACAGGAAATTTACTAGCAGACTTATTTTGACCCTGACAAGCTGCTGTTTCTTGTTTGGATATAACACAATGATTATATTATATCCATCAAGATCAAGTGATACATAGAATTTGATTTTGCTGTATCAACATTTCAAGAAAAGTGCTTGACTGGCCAACTCCAAAAACACAAATTGATCACAATTTTGACAGACCATCACCTTAATTTGGCTTTTAAACATTGCAAAAAGAAAGTTAGTTTGTAGTGTCCAAAAACTTACAGTGTAGAGATGGTAATTGACACCTGGATCATTTGTCGTGGTTCTGAATACCTACCTGTGTGCATGCATGCACAAATGTAAAGTGTATATCCATGTAGTCATGTAGGCACATTTACTTAAACTAAATATTAATTGTTGTTCTAAAATTTAATACCAAAATAGTTTTAAGCAAGTCTATTAAATCCTGACTGTTGAATGTTCTGCACCTTAATTGTCATCAAAATACTTCCAGACAAAAATTATTGATCACTATGGAGTTTTACAATGGTGTCTGAGTACTAAACATCAAGAAAAGAGATCATTGGGTCAATCATAACAAATAACTGGGTAATGCAAATTTGTTTTCAACATGCACTACTTTCATTTGTGACATCACAGCATGTGAAATTCAGTCCAGTTTGTACTGGATCACACCTTTAAGTTGACATTGCCAGAAATGCCCATTGTTTTAATATTGATCTTGCCATATATATTTCTCAGGGTTTGTAAATAATAACCTTCTAAAGGAATTTTGGATGTATGAGAATCCAAATAAAGTGAATAATTGCATTTAAAGATATATGCAATCAAATTCTAAAAAAATTACTCTTGTTATTGAAATAGTCAGTTACGAATGCCTATATGACCTGTTTGACTTTTACCATACAATATTATGGCCATGTGCATGTAGAAATTAATTAAAAGTGCATCATAATTAATATAATTGTATACACAGATTTTTAAATGATGAGCACTAATGTATATATAAGAAAAAAATGTAAATTTCAAATGTCCATGTTTCCTTTCATTATGCATTTACATTACAGGGTCAGTTCAACTATGTGAATATCGTTATTAAACCCCTGGACTATGAGAGCAACACAGTCACACTACAAGCAAAAGAGGGTATGTAAAGGCAATGATCTCAAGGATCCACAATCTTAGAATCAGTTGTCATGTTTGGGAGAAAAATATATAAAAAGATAGATACATATTGATATAAGTATGATTTTTTTTATAATAACAGTGCTTGTTCTTTGTAACACAGAGATGTTTGTTCATAAAGCCTTATTACAAATATGAATACTGACATATTCGCATGCAGTGTTTTTTTTTTAAATTTTCCTGCTGGAAAATATTTTATTAATTTATAAGAATCCAGCTATTAGCTCACCTCTACAAAGCAGAGCAGAACTACTGTCCTACTCCTGGCATCAGTGTTTGCTTTGGTGTGGCCCATATTTACTTTACTGATATTGGTTAAATTTCATGTTTAAAATTTATTTCTTAAGCTCTGTTGATACAAGAATCATCTAACTTGATGATTGTATCTCTATTGGTACCACACCCTTACAATTAAAGAAGGTCAGTGTGACCTACATTTCACAGTTTACTGGCCTAGATTAAGTTTTTGCATTTAACTCATGACCAAATAGTTGTTTGCACCCTGTATACATACTGTTATACCTAGAATCTTGAAACTTGGTATGTAGGGATGCATCTTGATGATTACTACACTCTCATCACAAAAGTAAGTTACTATGATCTTATTTCATGCTTCACTGACTTTTGTTCAATCTCAGCACAGTTTATACCAGAATTATCAAATAAGATGATTGTATGTATGTGTGTTAGTACCATATTTGCCAGCCTATAAGTCGATGTGGAGTATAAGTCGAATCAGCAAATTTGGCAAATTTTCCATCCTTCATCCATATATAAGTCGATGTTGAGTATAAGAAGAGACCAGATCAATACCTCAGATTGTGTTTTTCACTTCATTCCACACAGCATTGCGAATTTTATCCTATCTGTAACTCAGTAACCTTTCCAGTCAGGATCATTAAATGTAACTAAAAGTACCTAATTTGTTTCACATGAAGTATTTTAAATTTTGTATTTTAGCTACATATGATGACAGTGCCCAAAAATTTATTGAGTTACAGATAGGATAAAATTCGTGATGCTCTGTGGAATTAAATTAAAATAACTTCTGGTTTCATAAACATTAAAAGTATCACTGTATGCTATTTCAGATTTCCAGCAATAGAGAAATTGCATCATTGATAATAAAATGCTTTTTCCGGGGAGGGGTTGAGGGGGGAGAGATACAGAGAGAAAGATGCATATGTATTCCATCGCATTTTTCTTCTTGCACCTCATGATCAAAATAAAATATGGTTCGATATATGAGAGAGAGAGAGAGAGAGAGAGAGAGAGAGAGAGAGAGAGAGAGAGAGAGAGAGACAGTTAAGCTCTTCATGGTTTGGGGGGGGGTTACCATATTGCCCCCCCGTGTTGCTGAAGCTTTTGTCAAAGAGAGAAAACATTAATAAACGAAACAGTAAATGTAAACTATGAAAATACATACCATATTGCTTCAGGTTTTAAATGTTCACAATAGTTATATCCATATAGTCTCCATTAGGTTAAATCTTGAGAATGACCATTTTGCATGCTGTCTAACTTCTTTGCAAGTATAATGACCTCTCCATTCCCAATAAATAAGATTTTGTTTAAAGTGCATGTACTCTTTCTGTACTTAGACGGCAATTGTTTTTGATCTTTGCTTATGCTAGATGCTGTCTGTTCCATCGGCAAGTTCAAAAATGTCACTGGCTGAGAAATTTACACTAGTAACCAACTGGCATTTCCTTTCATTATATGGTACAGTATTCATAATACCCATGGGTAGCCACATTTCCTACTGATAGCCTCGCTGATCTGATCTGGTCTGCCAGATCTTGACCTCAAACAGGTGTTAGCTTGGAATGACTGAATACAGCCGTAGCATATTTAATTAGCATGTGAATACCACTACAAAGCCATGTGATTCTTTTAATAATGGAAGTGTCAACAAAAACTAGAAGAAATTGCTTACATAGTGGTATTAATCGATAATGGAATATGGTACTGCAATTGTACACGAGTAAGATCAGTCATCAGGTTAGTGAACAATACAGATTTATAATTATAAAGACATCTGTCTCTCTCTCTCTCTTTCTCTCTCTCTCTCTCTCCTACTGGGGCATACGGTTCATTTGATCATTAGGTGCAAGAAGAAAATTGTGATGGATTATGTCTTTGTCATGGTTATTCATCTTCTAACTTGTAAATCCAAATGCACATATATGTAATCAGATTTAAATAATGTATATTACAAACAATATACATTACTGGTGCATGCTGTTTTAGCACAATTACGTCTGATCTATGTTAATTTTTAATACTGACGATCACGTAATTGTTTAAAATACTCAATGTGGGATCCTATATTTTTTCATACACGATCTCTTCCCCAAAATGAAATATTTTTTACACATTGTTTTTTGTACTCTTGGGGAATTATTTTGCATACAAAAAATATGATAAAGCAATTCAGATAACATAATCCATGTATAAGTCAATTCGGAGTATAAGACGAAGCTAAGATTTTCTGGTAAAAAAGAATCATCTTATAGGCTGGCAAATACAGTACCACACACTTACAACAAAAGAAGGTCACTGTGACATACAATTCACATTTTACTGGCTTAGGTTAGGTTTCTATGTTTAGCTCACGATCACATAGGGTTTATTTTTACCTCTGATGTAATATACTACCATACCTGGAATCATAAGAGAATGCATCTTCTTAATGAGTACTACACCGTCATCTTCAAAGAAGTGTTTCCCTGACATGGGTACATTTTATATTTTTATTGTTCATGCTTGAATCATTAAACTAGATGATTGTATACAGTCTTCTTAGTACACACGCATACAAAAAGGTCACTGTTACATACATTTCACATTTTACTGACATGGGTTAAGGTTTTGCATTTAGCTCATGACCACAGAGGTTTTCTGCATGCTCTGTACATAGTATCTTATCTAGAATCATGTAACATGGTTATGGGTTGCATCTTCATAAGTATTAATTTAGGTCATTGTGGCAAATATTTTGTGCTTCACTAACTTGGGTTTAATTTTGTGTTGACATTAGTTTCTCATGCACTGTCCTGTTTGAACCATGAAATTGCTGATAATAAGCATCTCTGTTACTAACACACTTTGTACAACAAAAGAAAATCATGATGTATTTTTGATCTTGTATGTGTTCAGGTTAAGTTTTTGTGTTTAGCTTATGTCCACATCAGTTTCTGGCATGTATACATTCTCTCATACCTACAGTCATGAAACTTGAGGAGTGGATGCATATTTAGAATTCAATATCCTCTTTGGAAGAAGATATCTCTATGACTTATATAATATGTTTCAGTGACTTTGTTGCAATTTTGTGTTTGGAGTTCATTTATTGTGTGCTCTTCATGTTTAAATTATGAAACTTGATAATGGGATGCATCTGTTACAGTACTGCTGCCTTACAATCACAAGGTCACTGTGACCTAACTTTTTTCTTTTCTAACATAGGTTATGTATTCGTGTGAGTATGTTCTTCCATGCCATATACATCACAGCCTACTCAGAATTCCTTTTTGTGACCAGTGCAGTTGGAAGCAGGGATTTATTCAGCAGTAAACTTTCCATATAAATGACTATACATTGTATATTGTTATACCCTCAACAGGTTAACTGCATATTGCACAGAACAGAAATTAATGAAAATGATATTTTAAAAATAATATAAAAACACCATTGCTCCATGGTTTTTAACAACTTGTTATAGTACTTCTACATTGATATTATAGAAGAGAATTTTCTTTTTTTATTCTTTTATGTTGGCTATTCCTAATCACAGTATGTATTAGGTAGTTAGGTAGGTGGTTTAACAGTATGTCAGTAAATTACTGGCTATATAGTTCTGATTAAGAGTTGAAATTTTAAATTTTAAAGATATTCAGAATTAAAATGTCTTGAGACTAAATTGCAAAACAAATTTTAACAACAACAGGGGTCAACATTTTTTATGTCAAATCACTTAAGTCTGAATTTATTTTATGCATGATAATTAATGTTTACAATAGCTACTGGAGACATCTAAAAGCTTTGTAAAGGTGAGCTGTGTATTTGATAATTGCATTCCATTTTACCTTATGAAAAGGTATAATTAATAAATTTTCACCTTCACAGAAGGTCTGAAAAGGAGTAAATAAACTACAATGAAATTTTCCTGTATATGATCAAATACATTTTTCTTAAACTTTTACATTTTGATATTCACAATTTTATATTTGTTTGTTCGTATTCAAAAGCAGCTGCACCCAATGGACTGGTAAAGTGTGCCCATCAATCCATTCAGCTGTTTGTTTGGCATCAACACTTTGGTTGACATTAGCATTTAGCACAATTTATTTCTAAGACACAATTGCCTGTAGAGCCCTATAACTGGAGATCATGATGTGTCTTAAGGGGGAGGGTGAATACCATACATCACTGTTTAAGTGAAAACGTTTGTAAATTTTGATTTTTCTAACAGTTGTTGGATTACATATGTACTGCTGTAATTATTTGGACATACCATAATGGATATATACAGATTTATAAGCTTCGATAAGGTATAAAATTTTGGGGGGGAACAAAATGGGGGGAGCATTTGTTAGAAGGGGACTTCTATTATAATAACTACAGTGTTTAGATGGATTCAAATTATAAATTATCCAAAACAGTTTGGATTTAAACATTAAGTCCAAAAATGTCAGTTTGTTTACTCCTGCTTTAAGCAAAGTCATTGTTGTATAATGGCATGTTTAATCAATGTGAACAATGCTGTCAGTTCAAGTTTCATGTGTTCCAGGCACATTTTAAATCATTGTACTTAATCACTCAAAGAACACTCACTCAAAAAGAACCATATGATCAAATACACCCTGAACTAGTCTTGGTCATTATGCCAGTTGATCCATTCAAAAAGACGTAATGAACATCTGGATGATTAAGACTCAGTCTCATACCTAAGTCATGTGTTTTATTGTGTTCCCAACATACCCCATCAAATTTTTAAAAAATGTATTTAGTTTCAAATCCAGGAGTAAAAATATCCAAGATATTATATTCTTAGCTAGAGTTTTAAAAAATTTGCATGTCATTTTGCATTTCAGTTTCTCATGAGACTAAACTTGAGATGTAGGAGAATCAAGATGGGTACTACTCTGTTCAATCCAATAAATGCTTACTGCATATACTTGCTTTACAGTCTGGTCATGCTGCCATTGGCGATTAGGTCATAACACCATTGGTGATCTGGTCATACCACCATTGGCAATTAGGTCATAATACCATTGGCGATTAGGTCATACCATTAACAGTTTTCTTGGAAAACTTTGTAACCTGCACTGTTTGCTTTAAGAACTTTTAGTTTATCTTTAATGCACTTCACAAACCCCAAAATTGTTTCAGTTTTGATTAAATAAGAACACATTTGTTAATGAAGGAAAAAGTGTATTGGTGGTTAAAAAGTTTACTAAACTCTAGTTTTTGTGCATTAAAATCTTGGTAAAACATTGATTTTGCATTTGATCAATCCAGACTTTTCAATCATGAAAAAATACCTTGGTTTGTTAAAATTTATCAGCAAAAGAGATCACCCAAAGAGTTTTATCCAATTACTTGTGATATCCAATGTTTTAGTATACTTTTAACCTTTAGTCAGTAACTAATACTTCAAGCATGATAGATTTTTTACTTACATCATACAATTACATGACTTGTATGACTTGCATTGATTGGTTAAATGTTGAACACACTTGAATTTTACTATCAGAAAGGATATCATTTCATGTTCCATTCTGAGTTTGACAAATTTCATGATTAAATGGTTGCCCACTTGGCTACACAGGAAATGAATTAGTAACTTTGTCTACATGGAGTAGCCTAAAAAGTCTCTTTAATATGAAAACCGCTTATGTTTTGAAAAAATGTTAAACAAGTCATTATATCAGGCTACTTGAATTCAACGTATGGTAACTCAGACCCACTATTCTGATAGTCCCTGGACTTTCTGCATTAAATGTATGGTATTCCAGATCCAACATTCAAGTAGCCCCAGGACCCTGGATACAAATTTTGTCAAGCCATATATTTTCAGAAAACTATTTTCAACTAGATTTATTGAGGAAAACAGTTCCTTTACTGGAATTATTGTAAGCATCATATTTATTATAGTTATTGTACAGTTACTATAGTCAATGATAAATGTAGGAGTAATCTTTAAATTCTTCTTAAGGTATTCTAATACTTTCTTGCACTCTTGAAGGCTAATTTTCTTATAAATCACATTTATTGTAGTGCCATTCAAAGACCATATCACAACAGGTACTTTATGCTGTTTTTTTTTACCACCCTGTCATGCTTTTGCCAATTTTATAACCTGCCTTAACCTTTAGTTTATTGTTTAATGTTAAATGTTAGATATATTTCATTCTGAATATGTAAAATCAAGTCAAGGTTTACAGATCTCTCTTTTTCTGTATCATCACATTGTCTTCAGATTCATTTTTAAATAAATGCTTAGAGATTTTTTTATTTTGTTAAAGATTATGTATTAATGATGAAATCATATATATGTCATGATTAGTACAAGTGTCATAATAAGTAAGAAGTCATAGAATGTAGCAAGATCAATAAATTGCCTGCTGTTCTCAATCCTAATGCAACATAAATGTTGTAATATCCAGAGTAGATCAGTTCTGTGGCTTTACAACTTTGAAGTTGCATGTTTAAGTCCTCATGCTATCACTGTTGCATGCAAGGAGTATCAGACTACCCATACATGATTACTTTTTGTGTCTTGAGTACTGCATTGAAATTTTCTACCCTAACAGATTACAGTCTGTACCTTGACAATACATTTCTTAAATTGAAAGCACTTGCTTCTTGAAGTGCAGCTCATATTCTGTGATGTATGTTATTTAACAGCATGTCCCAGCAGCAGCAATGGTTTTTACAATGAAAGGTTTGCATGTGATTTTAAGCCCATTCTACAAAGTAGAGAGAAGTCATTTTACTGCTCCAGGATTTGGCATCTCCATCACCCTTAGCAAATGTAAAACATACAGTGGTCACCCAATTTTGAGGCCAGCACTTTTACTTTTTAGTTTCATGGAATCTCCCTCCTTGGAAGGGGCCAAAGGAGCTTACTTTGAAATTGCATTTTTTTTTTTGTTTTGGGCTTTTGCTGCCGTATTTCAACATCAATAGGCTATATATGGTGGTCTGTATAGCTGGTGGAAGAAGAAGCATAGAAAACCCCAGTAAGAACTACCAACCTATGGGGAACTACTGGTAAGCATTCCTCTAAACCCACATTGGCTGAGCCCGAGACTCAAACCCATGTGGAGACCACTCTGGTGGCCTCACGGTTAGAGCATCTGCCTCGGATGCAGGAGGTGTCAGGTTCGAACCCCAGCCGAGTCATACCAAAGACTTATAAAAATGGTACTAACAGCTGCCTCACTAGTTGTTCAGCATTAAGAGGATAGTGTTAGAACTGGTCGGCCTGGTGTCAGGATAATGTGACTGGGTGGGACATCATGCTACATGTCTGTGGCATGATGCCCCAGTGCTAGACATCACTATAAACTGTCACACTGCACACATCATAGCAATATGACTGAAAAATTGTTAAAGCTACATTAAAAATCCAAATCACACACGCACTCAAACCCATGTGGAGAGAGGTGAGATGGCAATGATCATAAAGGCGAGTGCTTTAGACCACATGGCCACCTGGGACAGTGCTTTAGACCACATGGCCACCTGGGACACCTGCATTTGGGTGTTTAGCTAATGATTACATTGGTTGTGAACATGATATTTAATAGTTATACCACTGAATAATGAACTTGATGGGTGATGTGTGTTAATGAGTACAACATCCTTCCTATATAAGTAATAAAAAAAAAATTGTGTTATGATTGAACGTTATATGTTATAGATGCCTATTGTATATGGATCCTGGATGTGGGCACTGAGGCAACCTGGCAATTACTGTTTTGCTAATTATGATTAAAATGATCAGATTATGGTTTATTAATTTTGAGACACTGAACATAGGAGTTTGACAAGTTAATAGTAAAATGTTACCATTTAATAGCAAATTTTCATATCTCTGCAAGCATGCTTTCACTTAACTCTAATACCAAGACTAACCCCTTTACAAATTGTTCTGAAACCAGCACTCCCAAACTCTCCAGTCCCCACCCTTAAGAAGATATATGCTGATCACCAGGCATCACCCCAATATTTACTCAGAGAATATGCAATCGAAATGTAATTATATGAAAATGATGCTGATTATTTATGTTCTATGCCAGCAGTGAAAGTGGAAGGGGCATATAGTGTTATCAGAGACCTTCAGATGTCAGTCTGTCCATCCATCTATCATGCCTTGGTCATGTTTTTAGGTCACTACTAAATCCCATAGGTCAGATGGGACTAATGCAAGCTAGAGAACCATCATGGGAGCTGTAGGCCCCATCATAAAAAAGTGACCAAATAAGAGACAGTACAGATTTCAGTTTGTAAACATGTTTATTTGTTTTCATTGATTATTAGCAGACATGGAAAAAACATACCTTGTATCGATCATTCTGATTTGGCAAAATTTACCCCATTTTGATGGCCATTGATGACTACAGTAACTCCATTTTGATGACTTCTAAATTTTCAGTCAGTCATTTAGTAAAACAAAGATAAACATGAAAGATATTTTCTCATAAATTATCTTGATTTTTCAGTTTCATGTCTGACAGGATCTGCAAATTTAAAATATTTGCATGGTCCAAAACTGGAGACAAAAGCAGATATAGAAAAGAAATGATTTTATTTCCTTTACATAAATTGAAGATGTTTGCATGATCCAACACTGGAGAAAGAAACAAATAGAAAAAACACAAAACTGATTTTATTTCATTTACATGGTTAGACTTCTGTTATACATATGTAGTATTAGTTCACACATAGTGTGTTAACACAAGAATAGCCATCAGTCAGAAGAACAGATGTTTTGCCAAATACTTGGGTCCTGTGACAAAATATATTGACACTGGGCTTATGGGCCAATTGTAATTTCAAAGACTTCTTAGTGGAAGCCTCCATGTAAATGACACATAATCATACAGGACAAGAATCAAAAACTACTTTTCTCCATTTCCTTGATTATAAGTCTGATCTACCTGCAAACTGCATAGACCAGCTCTGCTTTCAAATAATGCACCAGCAGATCTTGGTCTATGCAGTTTGTTAGGAATAATCATTAAAACAAACAACATATACCCAGATCTGCCAGTGCATTATCTGCTGGCAGATCTGGATGTATATTGTTTACAGTTGGACCTAACTTATATACGACTTTTTATGGGAAAACTGCCTCAAAAAAGGACAGATTTACAGTCCTTGTATCAACAGATTTCACAGTATATAAATTTTCTCCATACTAGCAATGCATTTTATTTCTGTTTGAATAACTATTATGTATCATGTTACATATGACATTGTATACATTGATCTTTTCAGAATACTAATCTGGCTTTTAGTGTTTCTTTTATCTTTTGGTAAGCTCTCCCTTGTTAAAATGCAGTTGTTGGGATCAAATGCTGCTGACCATGCTGTTTACAGAGTTTTGTATAGTAAGAACTGTAGTATATACCAAATCATGATATATCAAGAATTGCATTATGTACCAAACTGCAGTATAGCAAGAATGATCAGAAATTTTTGATCAATGGTGTTTTTGATAAGGAAGTAAAGATTGAACATTAGCTTCGTGTTGTTTTCTGTCAATCCATATTATACATTGGTATAATTTTAGACATCACATCCATAGTGGTACTGCATTATATCTGGAATTGCATCATAACATTGTGCATATCAGTGAGGGAGAGCTGTTTGTACCTTTTATTCAGAAATAACAAAAAAATTTATTGTCATATTTTATTGTAGTTTCGGTGATATTTGTACAGAATGGCTATCCTATTTACTCTTGAATATAATGACAACCCAAATGCAATTTTATATATATATATATATATATATATATATATATATATATATATATATATATATATATATATATATACAGTAAATGGCACATACATGTATACCCTTCATTATAACACAGTTTCTGTTATAAGGCAGGTATACTTATGGATCCCATTTGATTTTATTCTGTAGTAGAATTATTTCTGAGAATGTACTTCGTTATAAGGCAATATACTCTTTGTCTCCCATGGACGGTGTTAGAATGAGGGAATCTTGGTTAAGGAGATAATACTAGTCATCATTAAGAATAAAGCATTCTCTCCCAATAAGACCCTTCATTATAACACAGTTCCTCTTATAAGGTAGGTATGGTCCTGGATCCCATTTCATTATTCTGTAATAGAATTATTTGTATTATGTACTTCATTATAAGGCAGTTTCATTATAATTCAGTATACACTAAGAGTGCTGTACTTAGATATTTTATGCAACAAGCATGTTTTCATTTCCTTGAAAAACTAAAGCTTCATTTTCACATTTATCAATACGTTATGTATTATCATTGATTTGCTTTGCCAAGTGTATGTATATATTAGGCTATTGGAATAGTAAGCTATTTGCTTACATGAATGTACTTTGCCTCTCCTGCATCCAACCTCATGATAGATATGAGTCTTTAGTCAGAAATGTGTATAACATTTGAAAATAGTGTGTGTACAGGGATTGGTCAGTTTGCATATATTCTAATGAGGATCATAATATGTATTAAGTTTCACAGCAGTGCACTGAAAAATGCAAAAGTAGTTACATTTACAAAATTTTGTCATATATTACATCTCTCTGTAAGTCAAAAAGAGCAATAACTCATGGAAAAAAAATTGTGGGTGTGTCAGGATTTGTCAGTATGTGTATCTTTAGATGATGACCATCTCCTGTGTACCATTTTCATAGTGATCCATAAATACAAACCTGAATACAGTTTGGGGATTCACAAGATTCTGTCTTGCATTTTATTACACTGCAGAAGAAAGGGCAATAACTCTAGCAGAAATTTTGCAAGTGCATTGATTTGTCAATACCCGGTAGGTTCATCTTTAGATGATGTCCATAACATGTGCAGATGTACTCAGTTTCATTGCACACATTCTTAAACTGACATGGATTGCATTCATGATAATCTGTCATACACTAACTACATCCAGATCCAAGTCAGATGGAGCTGTAATAAATAAAAAGTGCAGAAGCACATGGATTTGGTGATGGGCACAATATACGTCTGTGTTGTTATGTTTGTATGTATCACTATATTTATGTTGTTATGTTTGTATATATCTCTATGTACATTTATGCTGTGTCAAGGATTTCACAATATAAATCCACATTTTATTTCTACTTTTAAATGACGAAAATGTCAAAGCCACACACAAATTTGACAACCAATGATTTTATTTTTTTTAAATACAAAGAACTTAAGACATTTCATAGTGCACAGTTTAAAAGTTCATACCATATTGAAATATTTGTGTAAATATCTTTTGAAGTGAATTCATTATTAACGAAGAAACTTGAGCTTCACATCTGATTTGAAAATACATATACAGTTTATACTGGCTCATAAGATGAGACCAACTGCAAACTGCACAGGCTCAGATCTGTCATTGCATAATGCACTGGCAGATCTGGGTCTGTGCAGTTTATTTGGAGTGTTTGAGATGTTTTATCATCAATAAGAGTTATTTTCTAATGATAGTGGTATTTAAATTTTACCTTAAGGTAATTCTTGTAGCACATTGAGAAAAGAAAATAAGCAGTCAGGTTATTAATAGTCAGAACAAAACCTTACAGAAAAGAAATGTAATGAATCCAAATAAAAGTTTGATAGTACTTATATGTTTGCTGTTTGCCTAAGTTTCTTCATTGCAACAAGTCTAATTTGGATGAAACTTTGTAACTGGCACCTAACAACTTGTTACATGAAACAACCATGATAGACAGTTCATTACAATTACAGTTTAATTTCTTTTTGCTGTTTTCAAATAAATCTTGTAAAAACAAATATGCCAAGGCTTCCAGTGGAAAAATGGGCATCACTGCACAAGTCAGCTGAAATTCAATGGTAAATTTATTTAAGACCCTCTTATCAAAAAAAAATTTCCCTACAATGTTTATTGTTTGAAAAAGTACATAATAAATTGTTTACTGTCACTAATTTACAATCAGTTTTGTCATAAATTGGCTGAATTATGGTAAAATGTAGTTGCAAAAACATAGCAATGCGGAAATATTATGACTGATAGTACATCAGGATTGTTTTGGGACTGACAGTACATCAGGATTGTGGTGGGATTGACAGTACTTCAGGACTGTGGTGGAAATGACAGTACATCAGGATTGTGGTGGGACTGAGAGTATGTTAGGCTTTGTTGTGGGACTGACAGTACATCAGGATTGTGTTGGGGGGGGTTGTTGTTGTTAGGAGATTAAGTATTTCATGAGTTTTGTTTGCGTTTTGCAGATATAGCAGAAATACTGGGTCATAAGGACACGAAGATTATATCAGACACCAATTTGGCAGCACTTGTCCAACAGATTGCTATGCACTGCAATGTAAGTACAAAGAAGACTGTTATGTCTGTATGTTGTGTTTTATTAATCAGCAGAACAAAATTGGATCTTATAAATATATGTTGGGAAGTGTTTTTAATCAGGTTTGGGACAGGTGTCCAAAATATGGCTTGCAAAAGGCTGCAGTAAAAATTATGATTGTTAGATGTGAAATATATACTTCCATATTAGTTTGGTCCAGCTGCATACAACACTGATCTGCCAGTGCATAGTGTACTGGCAGATCATAGTCTGTGTTCTTTGGCATACAGTTTAATCCTGAGGTTTATTGGTCCCAGATTAAAATGTTTCCCCTTCAAACATCCAAATGGCCACCATGGCAGTCAACCTGGAAATCATGTTATCACTACCGATGAATGGCTGGCTAAATTGACATGAGGCTTTCACTAAAACACTTCTTACTACCTGTAGATGGTCATAAATGAAAATGGTATAAATATGACATCTAACATCTTGAAAATTTTTTAATCATCACTCCTCTTGAATAGATGTGGCTTTCATAATAAAACATTTTAAGACATGTAGATGGTCATACATGTAAATGGTACTGATTTGATATCCAGTATTTTGGCCATCTTGAAAAACCTCTAGAATGGATGGTCATCTCATTATAGGTTGTTCACTAACACCTAATATAATGGTCCTAAATAAAACAGATTCTAATCTGACATCCAGCATGGGCACAGTAGTGGTCATCTTGAAATTTTGTGTTATTGATACTCCTCCCAAACTAATGTTTGTATCAACAGGGGTTTTCACTAAAAGACTTCTTATGGTATGTAGTTGACCCTGAATGAAAATGGTGCAGATATGACCTCCCAATTTAGCCAACACCACAGCAGTTATCATGAAATCTTGTTATGACTACTCATCCTGAATGTATTCTCATATTGACATGGGGTTCTTACTATCCAAATTCGTACCATATGTAGTTTGTCTTATATGATTTGACCTACAAAATTGTTGCTTGTTGGCAATCTTGAAAATCTTCGTATGGATACTTCTCTTGAATGGATGCTTAAATTATCATCACCTTTCACTAAACACTGCAACAGTATGAACATATCCTGAATGAAAATGGTACTGATCTGATTCTGAAAGAATGTCAGCATCAAATGGGGGTTTTCACCAAAACACCTCTTCCAATATGGAACTGGTCATGACTGAAAATGGTGCACTTCAGATCACCAACATATTTGCACTATTGTGAACAAGTTTGGAATCCAGACCTATCTGACCTTGAGACAAAGGTCACTGCTTCCATTTTTATATTTCACTGAACCAGTGAACAGTTGCTTGTACGTGTTTAAATGAATTGTAACTGGACTTTCTGTTTTGTTGTTTTTCAATAAACAAGATGAACATCAGCACTCTGACATTGATTTCAAGGTCAAAGGTCTTGACTGGGGGTAGGGGTTATATTTGTGTTGGTTTGTGAGCATGGTAACAAACAATTCTGTCTGGATATTTATCAGACCTAGTTTCTTAATATATCTGAGGAATATTACATACAATGCCAGTTTTTTAACTTTTCCTTTGCTAGTACTGTTATGGATCAGACCAATCTTAGCATGTGGGTATTTCTTAACTGTATCTGAGATGAGTTCAGTGCTGTTAAGTTCAAGGTTAAAAGTGACTGCACATATCTCGTAAACATGCTAAACCCAAACATACAGGAAGATATTTTTCTTACCAAATTAGGTATGTTTAAGTTTCTCGAGAATATCTGAAATGATTTCAATACTCAGTAATTTAAAAATGTAAATGGAGGAAAGAAACAAACTTCTTATGAATTTCTACAAATTCTTTACAGCCAGTAAAGTGTCAGTCCCTTTGGGGGTCTCTTGTACTGATAATGACATCAGGATGCTATTGAAAATGAATGTTATGTGATAAAAGATTTTTTCATTGATAACTTAAAATTGGATAAATGAGACAAGGCATCTTCGCTAGCCAGGGTTCCGATATGTTAACCTATCTACACCTTGGTGGATAAATCCAATATTTCAGTACTTTGTACTAGCGACATCTTTTGGATTTCACGAGTCACCTACCTTAGAATGTAATGCCAATCAACCAATAGAATAGCATTTAACTGCAGTAGGAGGCAGCCAACAGGTCACAATGTTGTCAGTGACAACAATAAATGTAAGAGTGATTTCAGTTGGCTGCAGTGGCATGCCACTCCACCCAATGAAATTCACAGACCAGAAGCACTGAAATATCAGGCTGAACCACCATGGTATAGATAAGTTAACATATTGGAACCTTGGCTAGTGAAGATGGAGACTAGGCAATATTCCTATAACTTTGCTTTCAATAGCTGTGGATAACTTTGATCTACAATGCCATGGATAATTTTGCATCTGTTTCTACTGGGCATTTTGCAGCTTGCATCAATGGTACTTCAGAGGGAACAGTCCAATCCACAGGATCCCTTTGCCTCCAACTGGCTAGAGCGTCTGCGGAAAATTAGACAGATCAAGGCCAAGGCTTTTGTGGAAGTTGGTACCCATATATCTACCCATGAGATACCCTCCTCATCACGAGCTCATATGGAAGATTTTACGGACTATGTTTGATTTCATAGACCTTGCTTATTGTGCAGTCAGATTGCCCGTCCAGGGCTAAATAAATGCAGTCCACTTTTGTAAATCTAATACAAACTTCTCACTGTAAAATTGTTAGAGTAACCCAACTCATTAAATGACACTTTGATTCACTTGAATATGTTGTTTCTATTAAATTATTCTATGAATGCAGTATTTTGATAAACAAAAGTCACATTAGCAAGTCTAGACTGTATTTAAACATTGTTAAAGATTGAATTCATTTTATTGTCAATAATAGGGTACTATAAGTACCAGATCACAAGATATTGATTTTCAGTTCATTGGATGACACATAATACATTGTATATACTCACTTATAAGTCAAGTCAAACTGCAAACAACAAAGATTCTGATCTACCATGGCATAATGTACCTACAGATCAGGGTCTGTGCTGTTCGTTCTACTGATTACTCCTAACAAACTGCACAGACCCAGATGTGGGTCTGTGCAGTTTGCAGTTGGACTCATCTTATAAGGGAGTATATATGGTATCTGAAATGGATTGTTTGAGTGTCAGAATGATAGTAACAAATTCTAGATGCATATGGCATTCTTGTCAGTCTATAGCTAAAATAGATTGCTTGAGTGAATGACAGTGACAGACTCTAGATGCATATGACATTCTTGTCAGTCTATATTGAAAATAGATTGCTTGAGTGAATGACAGTGACAAACTCTTGATGCATACAACATTCTTGTCAGTCTGTAGCTTAAATAGATGCTTGAGTGAATGACAGTGACAAACTCTTGATGCATACAACATTCTTGTCAGTCTGTAGCTTAAATAGATTGCTTGAGTGAATGACAGTGACAGACTCTAGATGCATATGGCATTCTTGTCTATAGCTAAAATAGATTGCTTGAGTGAATGACAGTGACAGACTCTAGATGCATATGGCATTCTTGTCAGTCTATATCTAAAATAGATTGCTTGAGTGGATGACAGTGACAAACTTGATGCATACAACATTCTTGTCAGTCTGTAGCTTAAATAGATTGCTTGAGTGAATGACAGTGACAAACTCTTTATGTATACAACATTCTTGTCAGTCTATATCTAAAATAGATTGCTTGAATGAATGACAGTGACAAACTCAAGTAGCAGAGGACATACCTTATGGGACATTTCTGTCAGTAAAAAAACAAGTGAAAATGCAGATATGATTTGTTCATACAACAGTGTTTCACTTACTGCCAAAATCCTGATCGATAATAAATAAAAGCCTAAATGTTGGTCATTTTCAGATGCAATTACCAAAGATAAAGGATTGTGTGGTATTTATCTGAAATGTACTTTGATAAAGTAGGCAAGTAGAGTACTTAAAGTTGTATTTGTATATTTGATTATATCGGAACAACTACAGGCACCAAACATGTAATGTTTGACACTGTTGAAATAGTAGTTTATTGTTAAATGAACACAACACATCATCTATAATTTAACTGAAGAAAACAATATGACATATGACTATATTATTCACATTAAAAATGAACTTAATTTTTGTATTTTTCATTTTCAATTAATTTCTTTATTTGAGGAAAAAGGCAACATATTTGTGCTTTGAAATAGATTTCTCAGCTTGTTCTTTATTTAACATTAGCACATTTCATGAATCTTGTAATGAAAAACTTTGAAATGTATTATTCCAGCTCAGCAAATCCTCATGCATGACTGTTCATTTGGAAGATGATTCATTAATACCATCATTGCCTGTATTTAATGATATCCACTTAGGTAAAATCAGAGCTTATTCATACCTCAGAAATCATGATACATTTGTTAGCTGAGTATGTATCAACTGCTGATATGTATCACCTGTTACCTGAGTATGTAATTGTGCGATGAACTCGGAGAGATAATGGATGTAAAATGATCAGCTTGTATCAGTTGACTCTCATTAAATTATGGAAAAGAAAAATGCTTATACAGTTTTAATCATAACATTAATAGTCATGCATAAAAATGGTAAAGTTTATTAAAATAAAATCTGTGAGACCCTGGGAAATCGTTAGCAATTTATTATCTACCTTACATCGGCCATGCAGTCTTTCTGTTACAGACGACTGAAGTGATCCCAAATATTGTGTCTGGCTGAATAAATTCACTCACTAAATTTTATTTGTTGATAAGAGGAGCCTTATCATTTTCAGCCTTTGCTAATTTTATGAATTTACAAATACTCACACAGGTATTATTTTGTGCACAATTAGTGACAGGTTACTTTTTCCATGTACCTGTCTGTGTAATGACCCCTTACCTGAGAATAGATTTAAATGTAACACAAGAAAATGCACTCCAACCTGTACATTTTTATGGTGGTTTTGGATTGTCTGGATGTCAGCCTTGTAAATATATCTATTTGTCAAGAAGTTAAATACCCCAACATTTCCATGGATGTGTAACAGGTATCCAACTGTAAACACCATCAATTTGTATATTCTGGCTGACATTGAAGTAGCAGATTAAGGCTGTGTAATTAAGATTTAGTTCAGAACAACATAGGCTCTGATATGCCAGTGGATTATTTGTAAGTATATCTTAGTATGCACTGTTCATAGTCAAGTGTTCACCCAGATAACTATGGTACAGTTTTGTGTCTGTGCTTATCACATGTGATCCAATATTCAGTGTAATCTTGTTTATCATATGCAAAACATTGTAGTTGAAACTAGAGCACCTGCTGTGGTTCACCACTAAAAATCCCATTACTTTAATGGCATATTCCAACACTCTCTCTCTCTCTCTCTACACATACACACACAGGTACACACACACACACACACACAGTATAGTGAGTGATTGACAAGTCCTAATTCAAAATCCTTCATATATATGATGTGTATTACTGCATATATAAAGTTGGAAAGGAAAAATTTGAAAATGTCATTGTAATTTAAATTTTTGTGCATCTGGCCTGTGATGCTTTCCTTGAGATTCCTGTGGTGGAGCCAAGGATGTTTCCTCTCTTACAGATAGTGTCTCCAAGGGGAACAAAGCTACAGAGTTTCATGAATTTCCATCTGGGAACTCTGGAGGAAATGTAGTAATGGACAGAGTGTATCATTATCCCTTAATAAAGTTTGGTGAAAATATTAGACAAACCCATTTGTCAAATAAACAGAGGATAATACCTATTTAGGTATATATTGTGTTGAATAAATTACACATGTCTGAGCTGGTGGAGGTCACACGTAAGCACAGTGAAGAAGCAAGTTTCTTTATCTTGTACAATCATAGTAAACCAAATCCTTTGTAAACATGAATGTGAATCAGACTAAAATGCCACTAACTGCCATTGTAATCCGTAATGCCAGGGATGAATGAGGTCTTTGCCATTGTCTACTAGTAAGTGATAATTGTTTTCCGGATTTTATTGTCATTTATTAATGAGTAGTGATAGTGATGATAATAATGACAACAAAGGTGTCTGCAAATTAGGTTTAAAGTCACAAATGGTGTGATGATATAATGTATGTGTTTGTGCTTCATGTGAAGAATTTTACTGACATTATAAAAACATTAGTCCCAGACAGTACCAATCTTGAGCAGTTCTGACAGTCAGGAAGAAGTTTGAATCTACCCACAGACAGGAAGCAATTTAACAATGATGAGGACTGCCAGCAATATTGTCCAGCAATGGTCTCCTAAGAAATACTAAAAATGTTTGTGGTAAGAAGAGTATGAATGGCAGCAACTAACTGTGAAAGAACTGATTTGATGAGATGATGTGTATATTTTAATATTACAAAAAAATTAAATTTGTTCAGTAGTTGTAATTTTTATCAATTTGTGTGCTAAATATCAGGTTAATGAAAATCCACCCTCTTTTCAGGTCAAAACTCCTGACCAAATTGGAAATCTCTGGGTCTGTCCTGACCTGATCTGTCTTTTCTGTCACATGTATATACATAAGTTAATTATTTAATATTATTGCTGTAGTAACATGTATTATTCTATTTATTATATATGATATAAGAAACAGTATATTTCTCCCTCACTGTAATGTGGTAGTTGGAGTCCATAACTGCCTACTGCCTATTGTACCAAATTGTGGTATAGCAAGAATGATCAAAACTCAATGATTGCATGTATGGGGAGAAGGAGTTGATAAAAATCAGTTAATTGTAAGGTAATGATGTGTTAGTTACGGTCCCTAACTGCAAACCATGCTTTGTACCAAACTGTGGTATTTAAAAAATTATTGAATTTTCAGTGATCACATGTATGCTAGGAGGGGGTGGGCTGAGGAATCAACAAAATACAAGTTCAAAATATAAATTAATTATAGAGGATAATACCATGTTATGTATATAATCTAAGAAGGAAAGGTATTTTTTACCACCAATGTACATATCTGAAGCATCCAGTCTGTATAAACAGTGAATAGTCCTGCTTAGACCCCATGTAAAACTAACCTCAAGGCAGTTTATCCAGCTGATTATCATGGAGTCAGTTGTTAGGTAAGGCAGTCAGAAATAAGCAGCCATGATTTCAGAGATTACTTAATTGGCTGAGAATAGCTGGAGTGATGCCATGTCCATTAAACACTGCTGTGGGAGAGCCCATTGGGCTATTTTGCAACTAAGTAAAACAACCCAGTTCCTTTGAGTTATGTACAATGCTTGCTGAAGAACAAAAGTTATTGCACATCATTGCCTTGTATGAGAATGTTTAAGCCAAAAATTTTCAAGATTATTGACAAGTTTGTGATCAGTGGCAATGCTTCTTTGAAGTCCAATTTTACCCCATATATAAAATGCAAAATGATTCCATCAGTAGTTGGAATAGTGTAAAAGTGTGGTTAATTTTTTATGGCAAAATGACAAGATACTGGTGTGATTTAGGAATAGATGAACCATCTACAAAATGAGCAAAGCATTGCAAAATTAAATTTCTTAACTCCTGTACAGAGTTTTGACTCTTTTAAACAAAGGGGAGCATTTTATTGTTTGACATACTGGAAACACCATATTGTCGTTTGTCATTCTGGAGAGTAGGGCATCCATTGACTTGGCAATGCCGCACTGCATTTTTTTTCACTCCCACACAGCAATGCAGATATAGAAAGATCATGCTGAGAAAAATTAACAAGATCTTCATGAAAGTTTAAACATCCAGTCTCAAATGAGTCAAGATGAACACAAATGACTTTCATATTACCTTCAGACACACACCACTAAATATATATATATATACATTGTTTTATTTAATGTCTTTGTGTATGGTGATGGTATTAGACAATGCAAAGTCTATCAACTATGGTTTGTAAGTATATTAAATGCTTTATTGAAAACAGACATGGTATTTTCTTTTTTTGTCAGATTTGAAATACTAGTAATTTTATCCAGTATAAGCTTATATGAAAAAATAACTTATTCTCAACTGGACAGTGTCACTTTATTTTGTCATGTGCATTTACCCCTTAGGACCACAAAACACTTTTTGAGACCACTAAACCAACAAACTCCCCCCCCCCACACACACACACACACACATTGTCTGAGAATATGGTAGGTATCACATTATATCCAGAATCCTGTTACAGTGAAGGACATTTATAATAAGGGAGAGCTTATCCTCACTTATGTTGAGGGAAATCTTTTTTAAAAGTTATGTGTTGATTGCTTCATATGAATTGTTGATGTGGCATTCTTACTTTTATGCATTTGTTTCCATATGGCATAGTCTTACTGTTCTTGCATTTGTTTCCATATGGCATAGTCTTACTGTTCATGCATTTGTTTCCATATGGCATAGTCTTACTTTTAATGCAGACAGTTGTTTCCATATGACTTAGTTTTACTGTTCTTGCATTTGTTTCAATATGACATAGTCTTACTGTTCATGCATTTGTTTCCATATGGCATAGTCTTACTGTTCATGCAGACAGTTGTTTCGATATGACATAGTCTTACGTTTAATGCAGACAGTTGCTTCCACATGATATAGTCTTACTGTTAATACACACAATATGCCCCTATTAATTTCAGTAACAGTGCTTATGACATCCATCATGATACTGATAAGTCAACAAGGAGTTATTTTAAGGACATTGTTCAATCTAAATATCCAGACCATTCAATCTGCCAGACACCTTATTTCAAGCATTTGTTATAATTTTAAAAACAGGGTAGTACATAAGATTTCTGGACACTAAATGTTTTATTTTGTTCTTAATAGGACAGAAAAATTCAGGTTGGAACATAAAAAAATGTTATGCCCATACTCAGAAACATGTGATTGATGAGACCTTGACACCACTTTGATTAGACTGAGTTCACTTGGCCCTCACGTTTTTAAAATCTTTCTGCTAGATGAAAGGGCCAGATAATGACAGGTAACCAGATATAAAGATTTTCATTTCTACAAAGGATTACTGTATTCTCTCCCCTCTATCAGCTTGTCTAAACCATTCCTAGTCATAAACTAGTATTCGGAGAGAGCCAAAATAACTTTACTTGAATTTTGTATATTTATTTGTATGTATATGTACATAGAACTAATGGATATCAGCCTGTGCTAGCTCATCCAGACTGATATGTTAAGAACATAAATGTAATATTTCAACAGAATAACCACTTATTTTGTGGAGTTTAAATAAATACCAAAAACAGTTACACTGTTCTTTGTGCTTAATTTATCGTATATTCTTGTAATTCATATTTAATTTCAGTACACATTTATTCTTGTCCTTTTGTGCATTTTGAGAATCCCTTATTGTAGGAAGTTCTTGTTAAGTGACACCACTGAGAAGTTTATAAGTTGAATCGGTGTTCTAGTGATGTCTTGGTAACACTACTGGTCATAGACCATAATATCTTTTGGGATAGCCTATTGACTATCATCTGTCATATATCTTCTATCTTCCATCAATCCATTTGCACAAGTCTGTTATCAATATGTCTTTTAAATTACTTGGAGGACAGCCATGAAACTTTGCAAACATGTTTATAGCAAGATCTAGTTGCCCCCCCCCCAAAAAAAAACAACTTATCACTGTGCTTCCTGATTGGGGGTTGTATGAGCATGGGTTTTTCACTAAAGAAATTTGTATGATGTCTAGGTTGGAACTAAATGAAAATGGTGCTGATCTGACATGCATTAAGACAGCCATAGCATCCATTTTGAAAATCTTGTTATTGCTACTTCTGATTGGTAAATAATTTTGGCAAGGGTTTTTACCAGAAGACTCTTTATGATGTCTTTTTGGTTCTCACATAAATTGATGCTTATCTGATGCCTAATACAGTCACCAAGCTGCCAATCTGATGCCTAATATAGCCACCATGCTGGCAATCTGATGCCTAATATAGCCTCCATGCTGGCAGTCTTGAAAATCTCATCATTGCTACTCTGCCAGTATTATGGTTGTGATAATAATAATTATTATTATTTTCAAAGGGTGACTTAATTATATACATATATAATGCAAGTAAATTATATGTTTACACACATGCACATAAACATACACACACAAGCAAATACAGAGTACATAAATAACTATTTACATAAATGTTCCATTGCTTTAGAATAAAAATTAGTGAGGTGGGTAGTGTAACTTGTACTTTAATAAATACACCATTTTTTTTTCTTCATGATGTTATCCATCTAATACTCCTGTTATGGAAGGAAGAGATGCTTGGAGCTGATTGAATATCATGTGGAATATTATCCCAAACAAGATCAACATATGGTTTTCACCAGAATGTGATGTCATGTTGGTCCTAAATACAGATGGTGCCAATTGCATATCAAATATGGTTGGCATGACAGCCATCTTGATTCTTATCACTGCTTCTTATGAATTGCTAGCATGGGTTTTCACCAAAAGTCATCTAGTTGTGTTTGTCCTAAGTAAAAATGCTGCTGATCTTGCATCTGTTATGGCTGATGTAGCAGCTACTTTGAAAATCTTGTCACTTAGGAATATCAGAGATGGTTTCAATACAAAGCAGTTTCAAAGAAGAAATGGTCTTTTCTTTAATTCTTGAAATTCTTATAGCATTAGACCCTTCCAGGGACTCTTGTTTTATTCTTCTCTCTAACCTACCTTTTCTTCTCCATCTTGCTGTATTCATTTCCCTATAATTAAAGGTGATTAGAGTTAACTGTAGCAGAGTTGCAATTTCAGTGCAAACTCACTTTAGTCATTTCTAGTTTTCTCAAGCCTTGCTATCCTCCATCTTTAATTTCCTAAACTTTCTCCTTCGATCTCCCAGTTACTTATTGATTGTGGTATGAACTGTACATTCAGAGTTGCATGTAAAAAGCAGTTGTCACACAAATTGTGACTTAATTAACAACACATCATATTCTTTACATCACACACACAAAAAGGCCCCTAAAATGTTGCTTTTATGTAGTATTGTTCATGCCCACTCAAGCAGGGTCTGTTTTGTAAATAGCAAGAATTAAGTGATACAGCTATTGTTTTTCCATAGTCCAGGCCTTCTGGTGGATGTTTTCCATCTTCCTGGCCATGATTTTGATGCAACACTGGAGTATGAATGTTTAAATGTCGTGGTATCCATCATTTTTATTTACTACTTACATTAGTAAGGTAAAACCCATTATAACATAATTCCTTATAACGTGATGGCAGCATGGCTCCCATTTTTAATTTAAGGTGACCTCTCCTTTTAAAATCCTAAATACATGCTCTCGGAAAAGCCGATTATTCATATCCCCAGCAGATTATATGATCAGGAGGTTAGTTAAAACTGATGAAATTGAAATTTCAATGCACATTTTCTAAGGGGAAGTTTTTCAAAAAATTTGTTAACATGAACCCACTTATATCGCGGTTATTCTTTGGACCCCAAGCATTGCGTTGTAACAGGTTTTAAAAGTAGTATTTTTTTATGCAGAATGGAGAATTTCAACAAATGTAAATAAGATGGAAGATTGTTTAAATATATTTTATGAGGTTAATTAAACTGAAAATAAATGAATCAGTATTTGATATAAAATGTAGCTTTTATTCTTTTGTCATTATTTTTGAAAACTGAAAAGCATTTTCAAATATGGCGCTTGGTTTATCAGTCCATCATTAAAGAAATAATGTAATAGTCTTTTCTGATATTTCTACCTTCCAAAATAAATACAATACAATCAGTATATGTACGAGGCTTTCTCAGTCACTGCCAATTATTTATGTTTTGTTGTGCTGTCCTAGTCCTCATTGTGGTTGTTGATATTAATGGTAACATCAACACTAATGACAACAATAAGAAATGCATGAAAATTTAAATATTTACAATCATGATTGAATTAGTCAAATCATTTATAGCTCTACTCATCATAGACTAGTAGAGCTCATGGACTGGCCTGTTGTCCTTCCTTTGTCCATCAATTAGCACACGTTTCTTATTGCTACTCCTCCTAAATGACTTGGGGTGGTGCCATGAAACTTTACACATATTTATCCCAAGGTCTAGTTGATCCTAATGAAAATGGTGCTGCATAGACATTCAATGTTAGCTGTACTGGTTATAGACCACAAGTGATTATGTGATGGCATATTCATCCTATATACTCAGAAATCCAATATAGCTGCCACAGCAGCTATGTTGAAAACTTGTTATCACTATCCTCCTGAATGAGTGGTCATATCATTTTGGGGTTTTGACTCGAAGACTTCGTTTGGTTCTCAGGTCTCACTGGATAATGTTATGTTTTAACATGCACAACAAATTTTTAAGTAGAGAGCATGGGCCTTGTGTTTATAAATTCACATGAACTAATAAATCTGTAATTGGGTTTACATTTAGTTTGAATTAGGCTTAAAAATGGATGGGCATCTTTGGCAGCTACCTTTGACAGTTGAACTAGCTGGCACAGGAGATCAATTGCTTAACTTGGGCTTCAAATGAATGGCCAGACTGGTTTATGTTTATATCTGCTACAGATATAAATACCTCAGAATCTTGATGGCTGAAGGGTAATGAGAAGCATGCTAATTTGTTACAAAGACAGTAAATTTCAAACCTGCATAGAGTCCATCTTGTCTTAGTCAAGGGCTATTTTGAACACTTTCCTCTCAGAAAACACTATTCCAGATCAAATGATTTTGTTATTGATGCTTTCTCAAGGATATGATTTGGCCTAATTTTATGTGTGGTCAGTTGATCATTTTTTTTAAGTACACAAATTATTCAGACAGAAAAGTAATTATTTGTGGGTGTCTTGATAATTAGGTCAGTGACAGTAGCTGTATTAAGTTATATTACATTCTAGCATCCTATTCGAGGAGTAGCAATTAAAAAATGTTTTTGAGCCATGCTGTAAGAAACTTAATATGCATCAGAATCATAGGTAACATTTTAGATGCAGGCTGGTGTTCTTCTAGAGAAGCAGATTGATAAAAAGAATCCCACTGATATTCTCTATGAAAAAATGTTAAGCAATTTTAACTGCAATATTGTTTACTCGGGGATATAGAATAGACACTGTCCTTCTGTATGTCATAAGAGGCAACTAATGGAGGCATCCGTTTTGCCCTAAGATGCATCCTGTGAGGCAGCCTTTGTGACTTAGGATGCATCCTGTGGGGCTGCCATTTTGCCTATGATACATCCTGTGGGACAGCCTTTTTACCCTAGGATGCATCCTGTGAGGCTGCCATTTTGCCTATGATACATCCTGTGAGGCAGCCTTTTTGCCTTAGGATGCATCCATGTAGGGCAGCCTTTTTACCCTAGGATGCATCCTTTGGGGATGCCATTTTGCCTATTATGCATCCTGTGAGGCAGCCTTGTTACCCTAGGATGCATCCTGTGAGGCAGCCTTTTTGACCTAGGATGCATCCTATGATGAATTTTTAACTGAGAAGGTCCAGCATTGTTTATAAGGGTGTGGTTTATGTGAAAAAAATCTGACACTGAATTTCATTTTTCTTGCCTTTGTTTAGTCTTACTTGGCATTATATAATGGGTATTGTTATGATGTGCCATTAAATTCGGTACATATGTACTGCAATAAGTTTTAGGGATGAAGGAGAAATAGATTAAGTAATAAAAACAATTCTTCAGTTATGAAGAGGGTTGTCAAGTAAGTAAATATTACCATACTCATTATAAGTCACATTCAACTGTACACATGAACCCTACTATGCCAGTCCATTTTGCAATGGCATTTGGATCCGACTTAAAAGAAAGTATAGCAGTATACAGTATTTTGCGCACAAGTCTTCTGTAAATACATTTATTATAAACTTGAAACCATTTCTCATTCATGGCATCTTTGAGATTTTAGAAGAACTTTTAAGTATAATTTAGGTGTGAGCAGTATAGCAGCCAGTGTGAATGGTACACAGAAGTTAGTTTACTGACTGTTACCATACAGTTTAGTTTCACTGACCACAAAATGAAATCGCTAAAATTGATAGAACTGCCAATTGCATGGGCTTTGATGCACATTTTCTAGAGCTGATTTGATATCAATCTCATGAAGGCAAATCAATCTGCAAATAAAGGTAGTGCTTGATTACTTATTTAGTTGCTTCAGTATTGTTACAATGAAAGCAGAGTAACAGTTCAGTTGATGTCATCAATAATTTGTGATGTCATAAAGAAGTAAGCATGAATTGGATTCCTTTATTAAGATGGTGATGGGTCCTTTGAAATCATTTGCCTGATTATAACATTGGAGTTTTAAGATAGAATGTTATCTTTCAGTGTCAATTGTATCTAGAATGTTATCTTTCAGTGTCAATTGTAGCTGTCTTAACAGTGTAAATTATCATAACAATGTATGTAGAAGATATTTTTGAAACATTCAATAATTTCTTCACATGTTTCTCCAGTCTATGTATTCAGAACCAGATTAACATCCCCAGTTGAGCTTGATGCCCTTCTATACTTCATATGAGCTAAAATTCCTGATGATAAATATTTTTCCGTAACTAATGTCAGTGAAGCTGAGGTTTTCTGTATGCTCAAGAAGTTGAGTATTCTAGACTGGATGACTTTGGTCCATGAATTCTGTAAACTTGACTGGATAATTTTTAAACTGGACTGGTAGACATGGTCCACAAATTCTGTAAACTTGACTGGGTAATTCTTAAACTGGACTGGAAGACATTGGTCCACTAATCCTGTAAACTTGTTGTACCAGTGATAACTAAGTCATGAACAAATATTATAAGTAAATGAGTGGGAACTATCCAGATACCTTGAAATGTGCAATGGTTTCAGCTATCTTTAAAAAAAAAAAAAAAAGGAACAAATGAACTAACGACCAATATCCATTTTATCTCTCTTGTTCGAATTTCATGAATAGCAAGCAGCTATGTGCAGGTCTATTCTTTTATTGAGAACTGCTGTCCATTTAAAGCACAAACAGGATTTAGAAAATATCACTCATACTAGATGGAACCAACCAAATTAACAGATCTTGGATAATGTTTTTTTGTTGTTTTTTTTAACGGATTGTTTTTTCTTGATTTCAAGAAAGTGTTTGATCTTGTTGGTCCTGAAATTTTGCTGCAAAAGTTGAACTGTTACAGGTTTGACAGTTCATCTTCTGACTGGTTTAGATCATACCTAAACCAAAAGTCTCAACAACCAACCATTGGCAATATTAACTTACAAACTCGCACAATTCATTCAGGAATCTGAAGGTTCTGTTTTATGCCCTCTCCTCTTTCTTATTTATGCAAATGATCTTCGATTATATATAGAAATCACAAATACATATTTGTTTGCAAGCGATGCTCTTCCAGTTTTCTCTTTTTGGTCGTGATCGCATCTTTTCCAGTGACTGTATTCGTGGAAGAGATGCACAGAAGTGCTGAAACATTTCTTGAATGAATCAAAGGGCTGTCAGTGGATTTGAGGTCTATCAGATTGGTTTCCTGCAGAGGGTCGACTTTACTTCCGACTGGACAATTACTTAAGAAAAATGATGACTGATAGAATGTAGAGGCGTTCCCTACTATCTGCTGAGATGTTGTAGTTACCCCCGGTCCTTGACTGGTTTCGTTATCTTCGTAACTCATCAAAGTTAAATGATTTGGTTTATTCATTTGATCAACTAATCACCGTGTCTTGTCAGTGAAAGATTTAATATACCGGCTGCAATAATAGGTCCTTACAATATCAATAGATGTCACGTGACGAGAATTGCAGCTCTAGCGTTGTGTCTTTATGGAAGTTTCCTCCAAATGCTACCCTTGCTTTTCAATGATTATGTCATAAACCATGACGTATTCGCCTTGCAACACGAACGCTACACATCAAAATGAATCACCGATGTGTCTTATGTGCAGCATCTTTTAAACATCGCCAATCCCAGGAGAAAAACAAAAATAATTAACTTATTGGTTTAAGAGTGTCCTGCCATCTGTGTAACAGAATCTTCAAACAAAAGGGGGAAGATCTTATGAACCATGAGAAGAAACATCAGAATTCGATGTACACTGACTCCATTCAACCCAAATGTGAATCATTTGGTAACATGGTGACAAGCAGAGAACAAATCCAATTAGATCAAAGTAGACTATACTTTCTAAAAATATGGAAACTGTATTTCTTGAAGAATTCACATTTGAAGACTTAATGAGTCAATTAATGAACTCGAACTCTATACCATTCGAGACAAATGTACTCAATTCGATTAGCGCTCTTGCCCCAAAAACAGCATGGCTATAGAGAGATACCATTCATGGACATGTATGACGATGTTACACTTCGTTCTTTTGTTAACCCAGTGGATGACCTCCTTTGTAATTTTAATAGAATGAAATTTCAAAAGAATTATCAAGTCATTTCTTCGTTTGTAAGATTGGATACCCGTCTGCATCAATTGAGCTTACAACTTAATATACCATCTCACATGACCAGAATTGCAGCTCCACCAGCGGCTAGGTGTATGTAAACCTCTAACTGACAAGACACGTTGATTAGTTAATCAATGAATCAACCAGATCATTTTCCTCTTATGAGTTACAAAGATAACGAAACCCGTCAGGGACAGGAGATGACTAGACCCCGGCAGATGGGAGGTAACACCTCCCCTCAGCAATATATCAGCAACCATCTTCCGCACATGTGAAGTAAGACCAAGCTGTATCCCAATAAGCCAAATTACACACATCAATCATGTACCAAAAGAAACGGAATTAAATGTTCATTGAACAATACCTTATATATACAAGGTCTTTTGTAAATAGCCAGGATAATAAGTGAGGAAAAGCTTGGAAATTCTTTTTCCTTAAAAATTAAAGTACGAAACTGTAGAGCACTAAAGGCAAATCACATCTTCCCAACAACAGGGAAGAGCAGAGATCTCGTTCTAATGGATCTGTGGTGGGCTCATCTGTCAGATCTTCCTCACTGGGCTATGCCCACAGGCAATCCAAAGATTCGCTGAATACGCTACTCCGGTCTCTATGTTACCATCCACCCCCTGTGTAGGTAGGGAGTTGGATTTGGTTCACCTGCCGGGGGAAGGGGAACAGATTGGCATCCCCCTTCTCTACATGTTCCTTTTTAATTTGTATATGGAGTTTGGAGACCCCTTTACCTATCGTTTAACATCATAGAGGTTCTCGCATTGGTTTAAATGTATTGTGGACGTGACAGGTCAGAGACCTGTTCCATCAGCGCGGGCTTTGTCCATCAAAAGTCGACAGACTCCCACTCTCCTTCAGTACTATCAAGGAGGGACCAGCGATTCCATTTGCCTAGGATGACAGCAAGTAGCATTGATTCCATACCCCTCCCCCCGATGAGCAGTTATGGGATGACATAAATACTGATTTTGTGTTTCCCTCTCCGAAAAGGGATGACACTGATGACAGTCCTGTCTTGTCTTGGGAGTGGGTTCTGAACATCAATGCCATTCTGGTCGAATTAATTGATTTCTCAGGTTGCGGCAGCGTATGTTGCATCTGGGACATTTCATTGTGAATTCCCACTAAAATGGAAACTTTTTCACCGAATGTTTTAATCTGCTTTGTCATAGTCATGCAGAATTAAAATTAGATGCAAATTTTGTAAATCGTGCATGCTTTTTTCCCCAAAAATGTAGAAATTGCCTCAACATGATATAATTGTGCTAAAAGTATTGTTAAGTTAATCTCTCTCTCTCTCTCTCTCTCTCTCTCTCTCTCTCTCTCTCTCTCTCTCACCGAATACATTTTGAAATCTACAGTGAACTCTTTACAATACATAATGATATGGAAATTATCCACTTGATAGGAACATAGTACGAAATTTCACTTACACGTTTTATCCCTGTAATATCAATTACAATGATTTTGTAAAGAGTCTACTAAATCTTGTGGCATTATGTTGGACTATTTTCCTTGAGAAATAAACAGGTGCATTAATTGTAGTTTGTGTGAAATAATCGTTAAAATCAATTGAGCTTGTTTGTTGTTGAGGCCTTTATAAAGAAAGAGATTATGATGATCTTGTCAGTGCCACCCTCTTGAATTTAAAACACTCAAATACTGTGGATTCTGATCATACGATGTAACAGAAAATAAATAAATTACAATACAATCTGTTACAATAAAGAATTTTGAGGCCATTGACTCAGTCGGGAACTTCTTCAAGTTTCAGGAAAAGGTAAAGTTTTTGTATGATTATAGTGAAATATTCTATGAATTACATCTGAAATCAAAGTGTAAAGATGCTAAATGAAGTAACCAACTGATTATTTTACAAATACTGTGTTCATGATCGTACTATGGAATATTAGTTATCAAGATTCTGCCGTAAAGTGAATAATAAAATGTATAATATTAATTACGACTTATAATGAAACCGTAATGATTACGGTGTACACGATCTCCTGTTACTGCAAACTGATTCATAGCCAGAAAGGGCTTTGCAAAATAATCTAGTGTCAACATTTTTTCATTCATTTGCCATTAGTTATTGTTATTAAACTGACTGACCTACGCTAACTAAATGCACTGAGTGAACATTTGTGGCAATCTCTGATGACAGTATAAATTTTGAAGAGTCATTTTGGGTTCTTAAGTATTTGTTACAACTCTGTACCATATTGCTAGCATATATGGAGTGACAAATGCCCAGTTTTCTACTATACAGCATCCACGCTATACCATGAACATGACATTAGTCATTGTATGCTACTCCAACAGTAAGTCATTTTCTTCACTAAATGGTCTGCTGCTGCAAAAGTAAAAGTCAGATTGTTCACTAAATTGTGTGCTGCTGCAACAGTGTGCATGCTATTGCAAAAGTACAAGTCATTTTTTTAAATACTAAATAAAGTGTGTGCTACTGCGTCAGTAAAAAGCACACACAAACCCTCCGTGGACGACCATGACGTGTGATTGTCTTTCATTCAATCTATTTCTTGGTTAAACTCATCATGAAAGCAGGAGTAGATTAATAGAGGGTATGCTAACAAGATTAAGAAAACAAATAATAATAATAATAATAATAATAATAATAATGAGAATTAATCTGAATGTTCAATTCAGCATGTCGAATACGTTCTGGTTTGTCCCGATGTGACATACAGGTAGTACTGCTATGTCAACGGATGTCATACAATTCAGAATGACTAAGGGGGCCCAGAGTGGCCGAGTGGTCTAAAGCGCTCACAGCGCTCACAGTTACGGATCACTGCCATCTCACCTATGTCTGCATGGGTTCAAGTCTCGAGTTCGTCTAATATGGGTATGTGAGAAAGTTTGCCAGTAACTTCTTGTGGGTCGGTGGTTCTTTCCGGGGTTTTCCCGGGTTCTTCCTCCACCATTTATACTGGCCGCCATGTGTAGCCTATCTTGTGCTGAAAAATGGCGTTAAACCCTACAACAACAACAAAAATCAGAATGACTAATATTGATAGGGTGTATGAATTATCTCATACACTTCAGGATGACTATTTCGACAGAATGTATCCATTATGTGCAAAATGAAATGCTTCACCATGTTTCTGTGCATTACAAAGTCATTCTGTCAACCGGGAGTTATGAGGGTTACTTTTGTTGGGCTCTATTTTCTGAATCACAGTCATGGGCGTCTACAGGAATTGTTTCCGTAGGGTACGGGTTGGCAAACACATGTTCGCGTCTACATTGTGCCTCCAAAAATTAATCACACTTAAACACTATTCCAACTGCAGATATAATAACGTTCTTCGTTTTATATATGGAAAAAATCCTACTGCACAGAAACGTTACCACTTTCATAATCTTGTCCTTTTAAGCAACGGGTGGTGCGTGGTCAAGAATATCGGAAGGAAGGTAGCGGTAGAACAGATAGAAGAGTAATATTAGAAAAGGTAGAACTTAGTGAAAGAGATAAAGTCTATGTTTTCATCCCTTCATGCTTAGACCAATCCGGCTACCGTGGTCTTGACGAGATGCATGAACCTCAGCCTGCACAGCCCTCAGAATCATTAGGTCTTACTTGGAGCTGACTATTGCATTGACTATTGCATTAGAATGAGATGTTGAACATGTTCTCCTTGTGAGATACCAAGTCAGGAGCTTCAGCAATTATTTTTGGTAATTTATTTTCAATACGCGTCTCTCTGATTTACCAATAACTTTCAATCAGTTGGGTTTTTCCACTTTGTGAACTTTACCTATGCAAATTAGCCTAATGCCCCCCCCCCCGCAGCCTTTAAAAAACTTAAAATATCAACCGAACTAATGTTAGCCAATGAAGTAATAGTTGCAATGGTGACTGTTTATACCTGATCGTCTAAACTTTAAATTTCTTGAATGACAATTAGATGTAAAAACTGCATCAAGGGTAGTTTTACATGAGCTTTAAGCAGGACCTTTTAACCGTTGATGCATAGTACCTGTTACGGGCATATATTGATTTGGTCGGTGTTGATTACTGAAAATCAAACTTTTCTAAACACAACCGAGTCAGTAGGTTTGGGAGTAGAAAATCGTGATTGTTTTACGCGGTACATCGTGTTATGGTAGATTTTTATGACCTAGTAGCAAATATGTAACCTGAACAGGAATCTTTTGCTTGTGAGAAGGAGATAAAGTACAGTGTTTTAGTTTTGGTTTGAAACTTTTCTTGAGTCTCTTATTGCAGAAAGACCACATACAAACAAGCTTATTATCCTTGGTGACTTTAATGCTACGGTTGGTACAGTTCACCAGATATGGTCAGGTGTTATTGGCGAAAATGGTGTTGGCAAATGCAACAACAATGGACTCCTCCTACTCTCCTACTGATGAAATGCACTGAACATGACCTCCTAATCACCGATACAGTTTTCCGCACGCCAAACTGCAACAAGATGTCTTGGATGCACACACGCTCCAAGTACTGGCATCTTACTGACTACGTCATCATCAGGAGGAGAGACAGCTCGGATGTCCGAATGACGATGACCATGAGATGCTGGACTGACCACAGGCTTGATATCCTAATTCAGCCCAGCAGACGACCACAAGGCAAAAAAGTGCCCACAAGTCTATAAGTTGCCAAACTGAAACAGGAGAATGTGTGAAAGTCACTTGTCGAAGAATTGTGCAGCCATCTGGATACACTCCTAATAAACTCCAAGAATGTCATGGAAAACTGGGCATCCTTCAGGGACTGTGTGAAAACAGCATCTAATGTCTTCGGTCAAACCACACGTAACATCAAGATTTGCTTCTATTAATAATAATCCTGATACTAAACCCATACACATAGAGAACATTTTAGCTGTGTATTAGTCGTTACATAATTAAAAATAAATCAAAGATTCGGGTCAAGTAGAAAAATAACTTGATTTTGGACAAGGTCAAGTCCAACATACAATGATAAAACAATAGCATACATTCAATTAAAAAAATATAAAATATAAATAAGAAACAATGCAAATTAAATATACATAACAGTTTGTATGTTTTGTCACAACTCTATGGTCTTACGCTAAGTAACAGCAAGAAGAAAAACCAACAAGTTTGTAAAACTTAACAAATAATTTAATTCTTTCAGTTATGAAATGAAAATTTAAGAGGAACTTAATGTATTATGAATTAAATCCAATATAATCCTAAAAAGTTCTACACAAGTCCAAAAATTCGAGTGTTCTGAACGAATGTCATGTCCTCGAATATGTTAATGCACCAACAGTTTTGATGCATCACAATGGCATTGGCCAGCACGCCTTTGAATAAATACACAATAATCCCAGAATAATATTTTAGTCTAGAGTCAATGACCACTTTGTAATTCAAATGAAAAATTAAAACAATTTTTTCCTCTTTAATTACATGTAAACACAACATTAAACACAGTGGCAGACTGATATTACACAAGAACTTGGGAAATAAAAATGAACTAATTGATCAACTCTCGGCCTTATAATTATTCACCATTACGGCTCTACATTGCAATATTTTCCTACTCTGTCCATGTTGCAATACTTCCTACGTAGCTCATGTCACAATATCCCATGTCGCAACAGAACCCACGTGATTGAACCATCCAATGGAAAATCATCCCAAACTTGTAAACAGGTTCATTATTGCGATTAAGTTTAGAGCTGTTAAAATAGTAGTACAAGTCTACCGGGTACCCGTCCATCTTAAGGCATCGGGCCACAATTAGTACTTCCAGTTCAGTACTCACGAACGTAGTTCTAGTCTATTTTTAGAACATTTTTTCCTCTCTCATTTTGGAGGTGATAGAAGAGTTTTATTTGTGCATTTTTGGTAGGGATTTAAAGGTAATTGTTTATTCTTCAGAATATGAACTTATGGTGTGGTTGTCTGTGTGTATTTCGGCGATAGTGCACAGTGAGTAATAAGGCCTTGGTGATGATCCGGAAGTGAAATCTGTGTTTCATTGCACGTTGGTCTGTTTACTGTCAAGCCTTTCAAAAACATGCAGGTGAACCTTTGACAAGAATTTCACCATGAAGTCACCTTTGAAGGTATTTTAGATTAACACATAATTTGTATTGATTGTCACACAGTGGAAAGTTCAGTATTGCGAAACAAATGTAGAGAATATATAGCAAAATTAATTGAGTCCTATGGCCTTAAAGGTCTACTAGTGTGCTCACACAACTTTCATTTATATGATAAATTTAATCTTCTAGATGTGATTTTTAAAGGTATTATGTCAAATACCTCATCAGTAATGAAAATAATGACCACAAAACATCGATTTTTTTATCGCACAAGGAAAAACGCTCCAAGCCGATTTCGCACTCGGCAATTTCGGTAAGAGAAAGCGGAAGTGACGTTCTGTAGGGAACTGTTCATTTCTACTTTCGTTGTTAGTTGCATTCAGTAGATAGTACCGTGCGTTATCCGACCAGTGACATGCGAGATAGTCTGCAGTGACCATTTGA
>JAECUM010005319.1:0-18003 GCA_016617855.1 Megalonaias nervosa
ATCGTCCATAATTAATCTTGTACACATTCATTTATGGTCATATGATCCTCCTTGAGTAAATTTACCAATTATTTTCCTACCAAGATCTGTTGCAATTTTATTTTCATAATCAATCATATCAGGATTTTCTTCATATTCTGCCGGGGAATATTGCTTTTGTTGTGGTAACCAAACTTGTTTCTGCGGACGATACGATATAATGGCTTCGTTTACGTTCAACGACACTATTATTCCAGTATCAAGCATATATCGTAATAGTACTGTTGGAGCCCAATATTTTTCTGAGAAATGTCTTCCAAACCAAACATAAATAATTGGATGCAGATTTTCCGCAAACTCGAATGACTCTATACAAGCAAATCCAGTTAAGTTAAAATTTGGTAAGAGTCCGTTTATCGCAACTCTGGTCATCTCGTATATGGGATGTCCGAATCTTTTAAAGTATTCAGAACATTCTCCGTATCCAAGAAAACTTCCAGGATAACACGCTACCATATCAACCGATATAATATCGCTATAATCGTATTTAGTATTCCATAATCCACCGTGTCCATATTCGACACAACTGTGCTGGATATCTTCGAGAAATTCCAATCGTGTCGGTTTCCATGAATTTTTCTCCTGAGCAACGTGAGCAGCAACCGATGGAACGGTGAAACAATTATTTAGTAATTGTTCAACCTTGACATCGTCAGGGGTATATTTCCGAGCAATATTTTTCATTTCTTCGTGGAGTGATTCTGCACGATAAATGTCACCGCTAGGTCGTACAAACTGATCGTAGTTTACGGATTCTGAGCTTCGAAATAACCACACGGACACAGGGTCACTCTTACTGATATCGTTGATAGCGTCGAATATATAATCGCTGTAAAATGTAACTGTTCTATCCCGTGGAAATGTTGTTACCTCGGACGTCCATGCATGTGCGTTATGATCAATGATCGTTATAGGGGTTCCATTTTTTGTATATTTCAGTTTGTATAAAATCTCTCCTGTTAATGTCTTTACCGTAATGGGAAATCTTAGTTCTTTTTCTAGTTTAGCAACGTCGCTGATAGACGCTCCGGTATCTTTAACTGTTTCTGCCCAATTATTTTTTTTTACGTCTTAGATCAGTTAAACCGTTTCCTCGTACAGCGTTTGTAAAGTATTCTGTAACTCGCTCAGCTACACAATTTAAGCGGGAAAATTTCATTGGTTTGAGATCAGCAACGCTAGGTTTATCATTTAACGGATATATAGCATAAACAACTGCAGTTACAGGATATGCTTGTTCAAAATACGGTTTATCAATACCAGTCAATGTTCCTGGTTTGGATTTTTTATTTAACATAACAGTATTAGTTCCAGTATGAAGTCGTACAGGGTCAAGTTTATCAAGGATAATCCAAGTGTCGTCATCTGTCTCCACAATAAATTTTACCAGAATAAAATATCTTTGATTGTCGAGATAGTTGATAATATTTCTTCCTCGTTCGTCATTCATTCTAGTATCAGCAATACCTTCGGTATCATTCATGATTCTGAATGTTGACCAAGTATGAGCTGCACCATCGTTGCGAAATTCTTTCTTGGCTTCACGGATATGATCAGTTATATCGCTATTTATCAAAGCCAGATCTTGCATCGAAAAACTAAATTTAGATTTTGGTAGTTTGTCAAGATCGAATCTTGCTCTTGAAGGTTCAATTGCGGATAATCTCTCAAATTCCTCCATGCTATAATTAAGGCAAATATATGTTTAATTAGATTTTAATTATATATATATAATGATACAAGCAAACAACAAATCCAAGTGTTTAATGATTGGATTTTCTATTCCTTGTAATAAAACCTGCGTAAATGAATTCTGTGGTATCCACATGCAAAGTTTTCGCAGAGGGAGTCTAGGACCGAAACCGTGTTTACGATGTGGTGTTGGTGTACTAGGAAAAACTCAGTTGTGCGTACAGTGTGGAGGTAAAAGATATAGAGAGCTGAAACGATATTATGATAAAAATTATAATAATGAATCCCCCATAAAAACCACCGAAGAATATCTCGCCAAATTTTCAAAATAATCATTTAGACAAATAATATTAGTATATAAATGGAGAAAAACAAATTTGTGAAGCATCTCATTATCAAGAATTATGAAGCATCCAGAGATGGTATCATCAGAAACTGCAGATTAAAAAAAAAAAAAAAAAAAAAAAAAAAAAAAAAAAAAAAAAAAACAGCTGGTACTGTCGATAATAATGGTTATTTCAGATTTACTGCTGGAAAAATAAAGATATTTATCTCATAGGTTCATATTCGAATGTTTTCATAGCCCGATCGAAGACGGACTTGTAATTGATCATATTGATAGTAGTAAAATCAATAATAATTTAGGAAATTTACTAATTATTACACAGAGTCAGAATTCTTCATATGGAAATACTGGAAGATGTAAATGTTTTACAAGTAGAACTATTAAATCTACAAATGTAGAGACTGGTGAAGAGAGAATTTTTAATTCTATAAACGCAGCTGGTAAATATTTTGGTATCACCCCGCGTTCGGTACAATATGTGGTAGATAATTTAAGAAGATCAGCATTTTCAAAAAATTTCGAACAAAAAATCGCCTTTCAGTACGCTGCAACTTCAGAATAAAATTTGAATTTCAGCAAAATAAAAGCGAGATAAATCTGTCATTGCTGATAGAGTAACTGCGCAGTTGTCTAGTTTATTACTGTGTGAGGAGTATCAGTAATTGGTTTAGTGTATTCGGTGTTGAAGAATGATTTTGACACAAACCTTCAGAATCACTGATAGACTATTGTATTTAGTGTGTGAAATCGGAACATATTTCATGTATTATTATAAAATAAATGTAAGGATATAGCGCGATTCAACAACTATGATAACGGCCTCTCAACTCCTTGACTAAGTCAAGGATAAAATAACCGGTCTATCTCTGCTTGGCGAATTCTACTATTATGAATGAATGTACATAACATAACTGCCTCACATATCGATCGGCCCGCAGCTGACTGCAGAAAGCGGAAATTAAAGTAATTTAAGCTGTTGTATCGATCCAAGCATACTGGCTAGGTTGAGAATACTATATATTTTATCCTTGACTTAGTCAAGGAGCTGAAATATGTGAGATTGTGGATTTTCGTGATTTATTTTATATTTTTATTCAGAATCTGATAGTATACACTTATCATCCTTGACATAGTCAAGGTGACAGTCAGGGCTAGATAACTATATAATTATTTCTGAAAGGTAATATTTATAACTAAAGCTCATGGTCCAGCGGTAACGCTTCTGACTCTCATACTCGAGGACCGTGGTTCAATTTCCCGTACCGGTCATATGTCGGGGGTGGAGATCCGAGACCAATTTTTCTTAATAATAATTGGGGGCCTGCCAGTCCCAAGAGATTTCATGTCCCCCTCGCCAACGTCAAACAACGTGGCGAGTGCCGTTTTGCACTTACCCCGGGGTTTGATTTTTTTTAGGGGGGGTTTACATGAAATTGAAAAATCTAGACAACCGTCTGAATTTCTAATATTTCGTTTCGGACATTAGGAACTCGCTGTGGGTCTATGCGCTGGCGCCCCTAAAATAAACAACAGGATGATGTGAGCTCGTGACCTTGTGACCTCACTGAAGGGTATCCCAAAAAAGGGCATTCAGAAAGAATGTCCGCCGGACAAAGAAGTCTCGTAAGGTGCCTGTGGGTCACAAGAAAGACCTTAACCATGAAGAGTGCCTGTGGCCTTAAGGCCTTAACAAAGGGCTCTTAGGACCTTACGGTAAAGGCTTTACTGGTCAGTAAAGGGACCCCGTGGAATGGTAGGCTGATCGTCATAGCTGCTGTTTATTTTTATTCAGAAATATATTTTTATTTTTATTAATATTTATCTGATTCAGAAATATATTTTTATATTTATCTGATTCAAAAATATATTTTTCTATTTATCTGATTTAGAAATATATTTTTATATTTATCTGATTCAGAAATTTTTTTTACCTTTAGTATTATATTAATTCTGATTCAGAAATATTTTTATTATAATAAAATTTTATTTTTTATGAAATTCAGTCAGATTTTCTAAATCTGATGGGTAAGTTACCTAACAAAATTGTGACTTTGATCAGATTTTCTAAATTTGATAGGTAAATTACCTAACAAAATTGTGACTTTGATCAGATTTTCTAAATTTGATGGGTAAGTTACCTAACAAAATTGCGAATTCAGTCAGATTCTCTAAAATATTTTTATTTTTATTAAGAAATATTTTTATTTTTATTAAGAAATATATTTTTATGTAAACAAATATTTATTATATAATGAATCATGAAAATATTAATGCTATTATTGCTGCTATTAAGCCATTACAACACAGCGGTATAAAAATATCTGATGAGCTTGATCCTGAAAAAATAATGAGTGATTTTGAATCGTTACAATTTCAAAAATCAGAAAATAGATATACGCTGCCCTCCGATTATAGATTCATAAAGTTGATCCAACAGGCGATGTTACAATCGCTGGCAGCAGTCACGGATACGCAAGTGAAATTATTTGCTCCCCTTTCACGTTCAATCGAAAAGGTTAGGTCAGAATTATCTCACGCATACGAAACGAAAAGAATTGTACACGCTCGTATAAAACAGTTGAGAGATATTATGTCGATGACGGGGTCATTGAACGAAGTTGCGGAAGAGTTACTAGCGAAAGATAAGTCAGAGTGTGACTCTAATCATAGTGAAAGTGACTATAGTGACGTTGACAACGAAACCAATAGTGTCACCTGTAACATTGTACCAGCTAAACAAGAGGGATAATTCATTTCTAATCCACGTCAAGGATAATAATCACGGGGTAAAAAAAAGTATTTTATCCTTGACTAAGTCAAGGGACATTTTATTTTTTTGCTTGGTGTTTTCTACCAACGTACATACAGGTTTATATTTAATATTTCTGACCTAAGGTCCAACAAGTGGCCAGTCTGGTCAGTAAGTTTGAAATGTATCCGCGATAAGAGTGGATTATGACATTTTAGATAAACAACGTTGATTGGTTCTGATATAGTCAAATAGCCTGGGGGAACTTGAGGTGTAAATGAATACGGAATGTATCCTTGTTGAGCTTGGTTGGATTTTTCAGCGTCTACTTGATAACAACCGTCGATGACATCATATACTAGATTGACAGCGATCGTGGATGTGATATTGACGATGCCCGGCGAAATGTGAAGGTCACCACCGGATGGATCATTGTTGTATTTAACCATATTTGATGGCGGGCTATTTTTCTCCATGATTCGAGAATCTTTGGAAAGTTTTCATTGATCACATCATTAACTGATTTTTTTAGTCCAGTATTATCAAATCCTGGAAATATAATTTTTTGTAATTGTTGATGATTTATATTAAAATATTTAGTAACTTTTTGTGATCCTGCACTATTAAAATACGTTGTGATTTCTCCATTAACGTGATAAAGATAATCTGCAATTGTATTTAAGATCATTATTGTTTCGATGATTTGTTGTTTTGTGTCATCGCTGTAATACGTGATAATACCTGAAAATCAATTTTTTAGATCATTAAAAAATCTTGTATGTTCAGATTTGATATCGTCCGAGTAAGATTTTGAAAAATCTCTATCAACAGGTAATCCTTCTTTGAAGAGGTTACTATCAGTTATTGTTTCTTTGGTATGTTTTCCTTTATCATATTTTACGGTGCCTACAACCTGACCAGTTTCATCATCGATGTATTGTCGTAGGGGCTTTTCATAACTAAAATATTTTGAATTTTTTCCTTCATTTGTTTTAAATTCATCTCGGTGTGGTTCTGGTGGACCTTCATAAACAGGTGGAATTTCTGGCCAGCCAAGCACAGTTCTGAGAGAAGACTGATAAATGTCAATGAAGTAATCCGGCGACAATATTTCAATGGCAGATGACAGCGTTGGTTCGTGAACAGTAATGGCTATCTTTGATTCTTTTCCTGTGATGGATTTAATTCTACGTTGAAATTCTTCATTGATCTGTTCTATTTGATAACTGCCCGTTGGAATACTGACTACTTGACAGTCTGGAGTTCCATCAGGTTTGTTTTTATTTGCAAATGCTAATGAATTATTTGGTTGTAGTCCACTGAATGATTTTGACCTAATATTTGGCCAACTATAATAAACCCCTAATTGCGCTAAGGCAATTTCTTTAGCTGGAATTGCGGTCGGAAAATTAATACGGAATTCAGGATTAGTTGAACTCGCTGATATCATGGCAGTTCTTAACGGAGCAGTATTAGTGACGATCTGTTGTAGTAATTCCTGTGATGTCATTATTATTATTTTGAACTATTAATTGATTTTTCAAAATCTTCAAACCAACCGTTGACACTCCATACATGAAATTTTAGCATCTCAGTGTGTTCATCCACGATTTTAACATTTGGGCCACCAATTCCTACGCCGGGATGATGATGATTTCTCCAGCGTTCATCGTTAATAAAATCTGATTTTGGCCATTCAGGATATTTTATAATATAATCTCTTGTATTATCATCCAAAGTAAAAGTTGCTCCAAAATATTCATAAATCGATTTAATTGTATCAATGACATCATCGACAGATATTTTATCTGATAATGTAGATCTTGTTGTCATAATTATATTATTGTTGCTCTAAATTATTTATTTCCGTGATCGAATCACCCGTGGTATCGCTACAGTTAAATACTTCATTGTAGATCTTTATTATAATACTGAATTCTTCATCAGATATTATTCCATCGTTGAGCGACGAAGAAATCATGGAGGATGATTTGGAATACAGTTGCAGTATGTAATATCATCGTGTACTCGTTCTATTTTTCATTTGTGCACGTATCTAACTTCTTCGCGATAATATTAAATACTCCAGCTGTCGTGGTTGACGATGAAACAACGATTGTTACAACGATCGGCACTGTCATCGTCAACATTGATAATACTACGCCAGTTTCAGCAACAATCGCGGAAACCGAATAAACGATGATATCAACGACAACCGTACGTCTACGATATTTCTTTATTTTTGCTGTATAATCATCGATGATGATTTTTAGTTTATTCTGCCATGTTGTTACTTGATCGTATCTGTATCGCTGAACGTCTATCATTATACTGTATTAAGTAATTAATTGAGGTGTTTCAGCTACAAATTCCAGACACCACCAGTAAGACGCCGAGGTTAATTTTTTATCAGATGATTCCAGCATAAACGTTTCTTCGGTATCTTTATTTAACACTACAGATACAGTCCCAGAATAATTATCGGTTGAATGACGCCATAGATACGTGGTAAATATCCTAAATATTGCAGAGCTGAACACGGACAGCCTGTACATACCAGTGACCTCCGCGGTATGTTTGATAGTGTTATTTTGCGGTGTCCATGTTGATGATCCTGATGATTCTGTGTACACGATATTGTTAATTTGTTTGTGTGGAATTTTAACGAGATTAGTTTTATTGATGATATTAGGAATTCCACTGATAATATCGTTGATTCTTGCATTTATATCGGTGAGATTTATGTCAACGGTTGGTGGACTTCCAAAATATTCATTAATGGTTCTGTTTACGTTTCTGCGAAAAGTCAGAAACAGTTGAACTTGATTAGTGAAGTCAGTTTTGAGTGTGGTTATTCCATCGTTGGTTGTAGTTAACGAAGTTGTCACTGGAATTTCCTTATCATCGACATATTTCTTTGTTGCAGCGTCGAGATTATCTGTTAGTTCTCCCACGTTGGTAATTTTATTATTGTTCATGTTGAGAGCGCCGTGCATGGTATCACCGAATGTTGACAACATATCATTGATCGACACTGCAGTAATACCACTAGGAACAAGTTTGCCCTCTCTGTCATATACAGCAATAAGACCTTCTCGCGATAATCAACTATGAATAATAATATCGTTGATTGAAATATTACTCGTCTTCAATTTTCCTTCACGGTTTTGAAATATAACAAGTTCGCTTAGATCAACGTTGGCAAGATTGAGCAGTTTAGATGATTCATCATTGATCTGCCTTGTTACTCGCTTGAGTAAATCTTCACCTGGTGCTTGTTGAGGTTTGGTTTTAGCTGATCTTCCGTAAATATCTACCATTATATGATTAGCGATTATTTAAAACAGAACTCGTGTATTCGTGTACAGCTTTGTGAGGTGGTTTCGCTGATCTTGATACAGCATCAAGTACTGCTAGTGCTTCACGGCCACATATTGGTGGATTCGTTAATGTTTGTGCTGGTAGCGTTGAATACCAGATTGGAATACTTTGAAGTCTGTCGATATATTTAAAAATTCTTTTGGCGGCGCCAGCCCATACGAATCGAAATAAACAATACCACGTGGATCGATCGCGTACGCAACCCAATGAGTACAAGGACCAGAGCTTTTATCGAGATTAATAATACCAGTTTCAATCAGATTTGGATTTTTCGGTAATTGATCACGCATAAAAACACCTCTGAAATTTTTTATATTTAATCGCGTAGCAGCATCGAGTAAATCAAAATTGGATAGCGGGAACATCAGCGAGTCCCTGGAATTCTTAATCCGCTCCCGTATCGAGTTCCTGGAAGTCTCAGACCTAGACCTATTCGGGATCGTCTTCATTTTTTTAATCCTTTCCCAGTTGCTTTCTTTAATGCCATTCCAGCAACTGTTCCAACTGCACCTAACGCAGCCGCTTTTGCAACAGCTGGGGCTGCAGCGGCTATTATTCCTGGAATAGCTGAAAGAAGTGGAAATATACCACCTGTCTTAGCAATGTTTTTGATGGCACCCGCAGAAAGATTTACGCGTATACCGGTCTTTGATTGTTTGGCTTCATTAAAATGATTGAGCTGACGTTCTGTCAGCGATAGTTTATTTGGACCACCTGCGATTTGTTCTCGCGCTAGTGATATTTTTACTCCACATCGCTTCGCTGATGCCGACTGCAGTTTTTTAATCTGACCAGGAGTCAGACTGACACTAACATGATGATATGACATTTATAATTTTATTCATGATCTAATTACATGTTTTCTACTGGCGCATCAATAACTCTCATTCGTCCACCAACACCTTCAAGTAACATTGTTTTATCACTGAGTATAACGGCGATTGCTCTGTAATTAGCAATAACTCCTCTTGTAACACGAGCTCGAAAATGTATGTCAACGACGGACTGTCTAAACAAATCCAAGTGTTCCACCGAAAAGTAATAGATCGGACACAACGTCGTAAACTCCCGCTGAGATATTTGTAAACCAGTATCAACATTTTGATCACGTTCCATGAACGTCATCAGACGATGATACGCACGTGCAACACTGTTTTGTTCAAAATTTAACAAAATATCCTCGGCTGGTTCTTGATGTCCATTTATCCTCAAAGAAACCTCAGTAACGCCGAGTTTATCAAATATCATAATACTTCGTATTTGCGAGTTTACTCGCGTAACATCTTGAAGTGCAACAAATATATATCGCGGTGCAGAGACACCTTGCTGTGATGCTATTTGCCATGTAAATAAACCATTAATGTTACTCTGGATAGAATCCGTGGTCATTGTTAGCCATGACAATGTTGATTTACCGCCGCTGTCCATAAAAGAAAGTAACCTTTGTTCTTCAGATATTGCTGGTGTCATTACTGGCATCCACAATGAAAGTTTTGTCAGTATTACTTTACCATGAAGTGCCGCAGTTGCACCTGCGTTAGCTCCTTCAGCGTGCCATATTGCATCATCGTCGGTATTTTTTCGTACGAGTACAGTTGTGTGCTTGGCTCCAAAAATAACCTTTCTAACATTTCTACAAAATCCAAAGATGTGTGACAGTGGAATCGCACATGAAAATCTTTCATTATCGTCCAGCATTGCTCGACGTGACGCGAATCCCAAGTTGAAATTTTCATTCATTGATACAACTGTGTCCCTGGCTACATTTAATGTTACATTTCTGTGCTCTGGATGATCAGTTGTATCTTTGACAAACATCATTGATGGACCAGCTGATCTTGAGTAATCATCGCTATATCTTGCAAGACCAAGTATCGTTGTGGCAACGTCAATGTCGTTATGACAAATCTCAACCTCTCGTCCATCAATGTTATATGCGGCACTTTTGAATAACGCCATAATACCATTATTGACAAAACCAACTCGATCACCAATTCCATAATCTGTATTATCTAATTTTAAAAGTGTACCTTTGACTGCAATAAATGCCTCAGCAGGTAAGAAATATCTGCTTTTATCCTGAACTTGTAATTCAATTCTTCCACGCTCGTCAGGTACACGTGCGTCATAAGAATAATACTGATAATCACGTACCGATTCATCTTTGAGAACCGGTGCGTCCATGTCGAATGCGGGATCAGATATGCGTTTGAACATCCTTATTATATTTGTTATCGTTTAACACGAAAACCACTTCCTGCTACCAGACTAGCGGTTATATTTTTTCTTTTTCACCAGCCAATGACGCTAATGTTTGATTTGCGACTTGATTTATTATTTTACTAACGTTTGCAGGCATCATTTCAGTGCTGGGTAATTTTACTGGCTGAGGTTTTCGTCGTATTAATCTTGCTAGTCTATCCTTGATTGCAGAGAATGCTTTACTGGCAACATCACCAGCAGCACCAATACCTTTTTCACGAACAACGTCAAAGCTTTCATGCCTAGTTGCTTTGCAATCGGTATTGCTTTTGGGGCTATCCTTCTAAATAAACCCTGAACAACATCGCCGAGTCCATCTCCGTAAAATGTTTTATATGTAGGTAATCTCCAATTTATCACCCTGACCTTAGTTGGTCCACGTTCAGCAACATGTATGATCATCTTATTATAGTAATTATATCTAACTGTTTAATCACTGTGATAATCATCGGCGATTTCATTAATGAGGGACCGATACACGTTAATATCCATGATACCGCCTGTAAATAATCGTTTACAAATAGCAGCTGCTTCATTAATAATTTCTGGAGAATTATTACCAGCTCGTTTTCCACCAGTCAGAATTTCTAATCTGTCCACGTCAGCAAGGACGTTATCGGGACATGGAGTAATACGACCACTTTCCCTGGTACCTGTACCAATACCACTTCCAGTGGCACCCGGAGCATCATAGAATTCTTCTTTCTCACCTGTTGTTCCCACTGCTTTTTTCTTCCTTGATTTCCTTTCTGGTTTTGATTTTTCAAGTTGCTGTTTCATTTCTTCTTCGTTTTGTTTTCTTGTTTCTTTTACTTATTCAATATACTCTTTCACTACCTGGTTAAAAATATCAAACCGATTAACATCTTCCACAGATCTGATCTGCGGAGTGTCATGAGCAATACGAAATACATCTTTAACCCAATCGCCAGATTTCAACGTATTAATATATTCAGGTTTCACGTATTTTTCTCTTTGATAATATCCATACGCGGCAATCTTTAGTAATTTATTTAGGTCTTTGATAGCGGCAATACCTTCAGGCGTGAATTTATCTACTATTTTGGTTTTGATTTTTGGTGGTTCAGGTTGTGGTTGAATTTCAGGTGATGGGTGAGGAAGTTGCCTGGGTGGTGGTCGAGTTGCTCGAAGACGCCCAGCAATATCGGCAGGCAATGTTTCAAGAGCTTTTTGTGTTGCCTCAGTTGCTGAAACAATTTTCTTTGTTGGTTCAGTAATTGGTTTAAATAATTGTTCTGCACCTTCTGCAAATTCTTCTTGTGTCTGCTGACGCACCTGTAATTGTTGTCGGACAGAATCACGGACAAGTAGATATTTCTTGATTGCTTCTAGTCGCACTCGAGCTAGTCTAGCTGAGTGAGCTTTACCAATCATTATTGATATAACAATGATTTAATTATAGCAGAGAGAGTGAACTGATAAAAATCACGTACAACACCAATAGATCAGTAATTCCAATCTCGTAATTTTTTTCATTATTACTCTTTCATCTCTATTCTTCTGCGAGTATCATCCTCTATCGCAGCATTTCTCATACTTCTCTCTTTTTCGGAGAGTGGTCTACCAAGTTGTTTTTCTATAAATTCTTCAGGTTCGCGGAGAAGATAATTTCGTTGCTTCATTTCTTCATCAAATAAAAACCTAACTTAATGATCAGTAGTATCATTGAAAATATTTTTAGCACCAATGACAGGCACAATCTCATTATCGATGCACCTGAATCCGATAAATTTATTTGGATAAATAAAATAAAGCTGGTTTCCATGTTCGTCGATAATCATTTTATTGTAGAAATAATTAATACTTTTACTATTCGTAATTTTGTTACGGTCGAGTTATTCAAAAAAACGAGTAAGTGCCCATAAATCATTTATAGTTATCATATAATCCTTATTTTAACTCTAAATCCATAACGATATTACGGAAATCTGATTATTCAGGCATAATAATAAATAAATAAAAATTTTAAATCCACAGCAGCAGAGAGGGTGGACTGTCAAAAATTACGCACACGAGCACATCAACGAACACGCATACCATTTACAAACACAGGTGTCACGAACGAGTAACAGTGTAAATATCCCACGTAGAGAGAATCTCAGTTCGGTTAGAGGTTCTGGTTTAATGTTATTGACCCTATATTTTTTGCCTTATATAGTATGATTTTCATGTTTAAATATATTTGTTCGAACACTAATTTGTAGTGTTCACCCTCTCTGCTGCTGCCAGAACGGGAGTGCTATATTAAACATGGTAAAAAAAACCCCCTAACATATGGAGCTAACGGGAAATTTACATTAGACAGCAATATTGAAATGTATTGGGAATTGGTTCCCAGATTTTTCATATGTGGTGAGGCTGTCCATCTGGAAATGGTAGCAATGTAACAGGCTATGCTTGTTTAGCTGGAATATATAGTTTCTAACTCAAATGAGAGAGAGAGAGAGAGAGAGAGAGAGAGAGAGAGAGAGAGAGAGATCACTAATCAAATAGGAGAGTATTACCAATCAATAGTGACAATCGGTGTCCAGAGACCCATAAATTTAACATGATAGATGATTATAGGGATAAGGGAAAATTAACTTTAAGCCTCCATTGTTGTGTGATTCTGGGAAATGAGGGATTATTATCGTAGGATACGGTATGACGATAATCCTTTGTTAAATAGTGTCTAACGGGAGATTAACATTTGGTCACCATGTTGAGATGTGAACGAAAAAAGTATTGTCTACAAACTGACTCATAGGTTGTACTGATGTTTTTTATTTTTTAAAAAAATAATACTGTTAAAGTAAAACAATAGTTGTATTTTTATCATGTGTGGTGGGTCGATTTAGTTAGTAATGGTATCAATGTAAGATGTTTTGTTCTGGCTGGAACTATTCACAGGATGGCACTGTCTGGTATTGTAAGAATTTTGCAATTTTTGTTTCGGCAGGAATGGGTGATTTCTGCCTGAAATGATTATTACGTCATAGATTTATTAGAATTGAGAGAGAGAGAGAGAGAGAGAGAGAGAGAGAGAGAGAGGATTTAGTTAACGCCATTGTGTTTCTCAAAATGAAATTTTTAAAAAAATATTTAAACATTAGTAAATGAAGAATTAGGATTAGGGCTAGTCCATTCCTCTTCATGTACAAATTACCAAATATTAAACACGAACATATATAAAATGTTGACAACGTTGCAAAAAAGTGATCACAGAATTCCAATGATCTAATATTGTCATTTTTCTATCGATGCACACCACATTTTGTGCTAATGAAAATAGATAACCATAATGTTCATAAAACTACATACCTTTCTTCGCCATTTCAAGAACAAGGTAGTAGATGTTCTTAGGAGAATTCTAGAGTAAGTTGACGAACAAAATACGCTCGTCATTGTCCATGTAAATTTCACATTATTGAATCGAGTTGATACAGACGTTCTTCTCGTAAATTCTTAATGTCGTCTTCCAGAGGAGTTAATTCATAGCAATCGAAATATTCTACATTGTAGTCGTTGGGAATTTACACGGCTACCCATTAGGTTTCTAAGCGATAAATGGGAGTCTATATTGCTGACGTAATCTCGGAAGCCGTTATGTTTTTGATGAGGAAGTTCATCTTTAGCACACACAACTGGATTCCAAAAATCTGTGGACGATATGTGGTTCAGAAGGTAATGAAGTTCCAAGGTATTTATTTTCACAGGTAGTGATTATTCAGTAGATCACGCTTTACGTTTTCCTTGAAAAGGTCTGTCATGTAAGTAGATGAACAGGTATTCTCTGGATTACAATATTAAATGTGCTTGGCGGAAAATTTGAGTTTGTCTGCATTCGAACTGAAGTGCTATATTACGCTGTACGTTTATCACGTGTGGCAAGTCTGTCCTCGCTGAAAATATAACAGCATCTTCGCTAGCCAAGGTTCCGATATGATAATCCAATCGGAACCTTGGCTAGCGAAGATGATGTAACAATAACTATATCTATTTTCGCAGAAAAATGTGAGTTTCTCTGAACACAAAAGGAAATTAATATTACGTCATTCGTTTTACATGATGGGTCCGCCTGTGTATAACGAGTTGGTTTTATTTTGGAGGGAAATGTTAGAAGTCGGAGTTTGTCGGACCTGTAACTGAAATGAATATAGATTTATCATTCTGTGGCTCATAGCAAGAAATACTAGGATAATACTCCTCTTACTATTTCAAATGCTGTTTTTGCAATGACCAATAATGATTATGATGTAAAAGAAAAGATATTGAAACAAATAAAATATATGAACACCTTATAAACAAAATTAACTTCTGTATCTTCCCCTCCTCCCTATAATCCTCTTATAAACAAAGAAAAATGTCTACCACCCACTTCCCATAACTTCCCAACCTCCTTTTATTTTTTAGGTGGGGATCAGCACCTACTCAACTACTGACCACACACGGTAGATTGTAGGCTATAAATGAATTAGTATAAAAACAGAATTTCAATCTATTATAAACAAACACTATTATTCTCGATACAAATAGAGCAAAAATCTCTACCGCCATATGTAATGTCCCTACCATCCCCACCATCCTATTTTAAATACAGCTACCATCCCATTCACACCGTGTAAGATGTGAAAGAAGGAGTATGAAAAGAATATAATTTAAATCCCATATCAATAATAAACTACCTCCCCTTTCCTTCTACCACCATCTAATCACATTAGCAATTAAGTAAAACCTCTCTGTGGTTAGTGTTTGGACTGGTTGGCCTCGTGTCAGGATAATGTTACTGGGTGGGACATGAGTAAATGTTAGTCAATCCAAAAGAAGGTAGGAAAATTGTAAGATTATAGGGTGATAGGCGAAATGGGGACGTTCGTTTTGTTCGTAAGGAAATAAAATTCTATTTTGTTCGGCTTCTTTCACATCTTACATCCTACTGCTTGGGTCATTAGATGGGTAAGTGCTGGTCCCTCCAAAAGGAGGTAGGGACGTTACTGGGGATGCTATGTCTAGTTAATTTGAATTGTGGTTTTTTGGAAAATTTATTAAATGCTATGATAATTGTATTATTTACTTGACCTTGTCCAAAAGCAAGTTCACTGTGCTCCTGACTAAAGCCACTGATGATGTTTTTATTTTGTTACACAAATCATACATAACTAATATTTTCTCTGTAAGTGTGGGTTAAATATTAGAGTCATTATCAATAGAAGTAGATTTACTTATTTGGGTCTGGGTCATGGTAGTTGAAATTCCCCCATAAAAATACAGAGCCAATTGGATGTTTACCACATTCTGTATTATAATTTTAGTAATAGATTATTATAGAATGGAAATGTCATAGTATTTCCAGTAATGCTAATTATGACCTAGGTCAAGTAGAATTGCATTAAAACTTTATGAATTAGCACTGGTGATATGGACTTTTATGACTATTATGGGATTTAATTCGCAATACTGGAAGTTCATTTTAAATTTTCACTTTATATTGTAGGGAAATATATTATTTGTTGAATTTGACAAAACTTGGTGGTTTTAGCTCATGTCTCGGATGTTATAATGTATGAGTGTTTAGCAATTTGAGATAGGAAGAATTATTTGTATTAGATGCCTTGGTCAAGTTTTGTGATTCATGACTTAAAGTACCAGTCTTCGGCTTGGAAAGGCTTACTGATGCATCACCCAAATATGAGACAAGAATACCCATGAAAGTGTGAAGAGTTTCGTGATGTGTGGTCATTAGGTGATTGAAGTGACTTATTTGTAGCGTTTTCGTTTTTAAGAACTCATCAGTTATCAGCTGTGGTTGTCGTGAGATCTTTGCATATTGGGCAAACATTGACCCTAAGCCAGACTTGCTTAGGTGTTGTTTGATTCTCTCGGTTGCGAGACCCATTGCGTGTTACATAATTATTGACGGTGCTGTTATTCTTTGCTTCTTATTGTTGTTGATGTTGTTGTATAGTTCTTCCTTTTATTGGTATTATTACTGTTATTTTATTCTCCGATAGCAGTGAGTTTCAACTACCTGAATGCTGTTTTCAAGAAAGGAAATCATGGCATCATTGTTAAGATTGTGTTATATATATATATATATATATATATATATATATATATATATATATAGAGAGAGAGAGAGAGAGAGAGAGAGAGAGAGAGAGAGAGAGAGAGAGAATAGACATCATTTACAAAGCATGTGATAGGACTATGAAACTAAAGTATGATTAATTTAAATGACCATGAAAGCATGAAAGAGACAAATCATAAATGCTGTCAACAATGCTGCAGATTTCTTATCAATATTACTGTTCGCCAGAATGCACACACACACACACACACACACACACACACACACACACACACACACACACACAAATAAAATACAATTTATTAGGGAATCAAACTAAGTCGCAGCTTTTACAGTTTTTATAATTGTTTTGTTGTGTTTGGTTTCCAGACGTTCTAATCACGTTTTGACATCACTAGAACATGTATATTGTCTGTGCACAATATTATTATGAGATGATTATACTTTGCACAGTTCTTGTCACTCAAATATTAATTCATAGCAATTAATTTAATTACGTTGTTATGTCAATTTAATTTTGTTTTGTTTGTTAGCTTTTCTCAGTGATTATATATTATGTATATCCGTATTTTGTACTTGATCATTGTCCAAAACAAACTTAATGGTACCTGACTAATGACATTTATCTTGTAAACAACATAGTACATCAGATACATAGATAATATTTCTTTATGAGTATTGATTAAATGTTTAGATATTATTTGTGGTAAACATGTTTAAATCAGTTTGTATTAAAAGATGCAGTCTTGATTCTGACCTTAGAAACTTCCAGAAGGGAAATTTCTTATTAATTTGACAGAACATTTCCAGAAAGTAGTAATTGCGACCTAGGTCAAGGAAGAGGGTATATAATCTTGTTTACCTAAGAATAATTAATTCTTGCTTTGACATCTGAAGCAGAATCAGTCTTATTGTTTTGTTCAGTCTTTAACTTGGGTGTATTATTTATTCAAATTATTGTTCACCAGAATTACAAAATACTTAATAATATTTTTGGCTAAAACATTATTTTGGAATTTAGTGAAGTCAGACAAGGACAATTTGGATTATATTATTGTGATACATCAAAAGACTGTTAACACATCACCACATTCCATGCCATTGGCACATAGCACATTCGAGACTACTGGCACATCAACACATTCAGTATCGGAATTTAGTTGCAATACCACTGGAATTCGATTGGAACATCACATATCTGGGCTTGTAATAGAACTTTTATGGCTGAGATCTAATTCACAATGCTGTAAGTTCTTTTTAAATTTTCACTTTGCATTATTGGGAAAAATTATTTTTTGAATTTAACAAAACTTGTAAGTTGTCGCTTTTTTCTATTACTTAAACACTATATATATATATATATATATATATATATATATATATATATATATATATATATATATATATATATATATATATATATATATATATCTATATATATATATC